>JAGXEW010000549.1:0-83524 GCA_030684275.1 Acipenser oxyrinchus oxyrinchus
TAGGTCTGTAATATATGCCAGATGTTTGAGGGGCCCTCATATTCAAGTAGTGATCTTGTTGCAACTGTGTGTATTATTTAAGACACAATCATTTCCATTGATGAGTGGTTTAAAAAGAACAGCTAATTAATTTAGCAAGAATACCCACTTCCGAGTTTGAGATTTGTTTTCAAGTTTGAATAATTCTTTAAGAGCTGTTCTTTGTTGTTGGTTTCAATCAATGTAATACTCTGAGAGGTTGTTCAACCTACCTTTCATTTCTAGGATCTTGAATCTCAAGGTTTGACATGAAAAGTAAAGTTATGCAGTGTTTTTATGTCTTGGTTTCTCATTCCATTGTCCTTAATTGAACCTTAAAACATTTTAAATGCTTTTTCTGTCGTTTAAGTGCTGTGTCTCCATTGGTTAGTAAAACAATTAAGTTGTAATACATTTTCTTAACTCTGAAAGCACAACACTAAAGGAAAGCCCTTTCAGAGTTTGGTTCCCAATGCTCAAATCTACAAGCTTGGCTTCTCAGCGTCTGAGGATGAGGAGGGATAACAGGAAGTTTGTGAAAGATGGGCAGTCACCTTCATAGGATAGTCTCTCTGTCATCTGTATCCCTTTGTAAACCTTTGCAAACCTATAACAAATGACAAGTTCAACTACACAACAGTAACAGAAGCAGTAGAAATGGTACTACCACTAATGAGAGTGTGTAAATAGATTTCACTTTAGGAACTGGAGCTTTGGGAATTTAATGCATCCTGGGAACACTTGTCATGCTTGCCCTTCTTATCCTTCTTCTAGTTTACAGTACAAATATAGTTTGAGTCTTTTATCTAGTGTAATGCCTCTACCAGTCACAGATTAATAGCCCTCCCATTTCTGGAGAGGAGAACTATATTGGCAGTGGTAACACTGCCACGTTTACACATAATACAAAAGCAGTTGAAAGATTCACTCTTGGCTTGCTAAGAACTACATAGAAAATTGAGATGTACTCCTTTAGTAATAATTATTATTGTGTATCGGATGGCTTATATGACTTAGCACTGTCAACATTGGTACGCCTTGTTTGCTGAATAAACCAGTGAGGACTGCAGGACAGATTAACTCGGGTAAAAAAAGAGGATGTAGCCCCTTTAACTTGGAATGCTGTGTGGCACAAGGGACACTGAATGAACATGTTGTCTCCTTCTCTTAACCAAATTTATTGCCAGTCTCTTCGCTTCCCTGACAAAGCCTCAGCCCCAGAATTCCCAGCTTATTTGTCAAAGAGCCGCACCTGTGAGGGTTCCTGCTTAAGATAAATTTCAGGTTGGTGCAGCCGGCCAGGAATAAATCTTTTTTTCTTTTTCCCAGTGAACGGCGGCTTGCGAATGAGCATTCTCCTCACATGAAGCTTGCTCGTGAAAGATGATAAATTGCGTTCTTTGTTGACACCTTCATTGGGTTATTTATGGCTCATTAATTGAACTGAAAAGGAGACTTGTTGGCACAGCGGGGATATTTTATGATGTTTCTATGCATGTTGGTGCCTGGTAAGAACTTAAGATGGGGTTAGGAGGAAAGGAAGGATTTTTTAAGATTATTTCCTTGGCGCAGTAAAAATAAATATATATATATATATATATATATATTGAGCGTAAAGATCAATTTGTTCTAGATTTTCTTTTTAAAAATATGACAAATTAGGAGCAAAGTATTTCCTTTCCTGTTTCATTTAATATGTTAATTTCTCTATGCATTACTACATGACCAAATATTAATATGGTAAAAAAATTAGAGTTGTGATTGTGCTTTCATCTGCTCTTGAGTTTGCCTTAGGACACCCCTATAAACAAGTTGCATCTCAGTGGGTTTTTACCTTAGTCAGAAAAAGACTAGAAAATAGAACATGCTTAGGTAACAGTATCTGTAAAGATCTTCTGTCACAGAACCAATTTTCTAATAGGGGAATTGCATCTGTTTGAAGCAAAAGCCTTCAATAGTGAACATGTAGAGGTCATAGACACAAGCATGCTTTTACAAGGAAACCTTGCTTTTGCAACCTCTCCTTTTCATCTGTGTCCTGCTGGAAGTAGTTTAACCTGTATTCCAATTAAATCATCTAGTTTGTTGCCCTGCGCCTCGATACAGAAATCCTACAGGGAGTTAGGGGACGTGTTTCTTATTAGTACTAGATAAATGAACACTGAAATAACACGTGTACTGTAACGACCTGTTCATACAATACAACACCTCAAAGCACATTGCAAAGCAATTCAGTTAGATGCACATGTCTTGTCACCTTAAGGGAGAAACCATTTGAGTAAAAGACATCAACACTAACCAAGTTATATGCATTCCTGAGCTTTTGAAGCCATTAGTTGAAGTATATCTTGAGTTAGCTTCTCTTCTGAGGGGATATGCAACTGGTAGCCATGACCTAAAGTTTTCTATGCCAAGTATCAAACCACCAAGAGACTCTGTCATTGCAATGTCAGAAATGTCTTGTTTAAAAGAGTGGGACTGATCATGTGCTTACACTGATGATTTCATGTATTACCAGAAGTTATTGTGAATGTACTGTAGAATCCTGGTATGTCTGCCCATCTGTATCTCAAACTTACATTTTCCAGTTATACCTTCAGAAGCGATCCTCGAATTGTGACATCCTTGTGGGACTATGTTGGTAAACATTTTGGCTCTTCTCTTGCCCATCCAATGTCCCTGCTGTCTCTTAACTCCATTCTTCTGGTCTGCAGCTTGAAAGGGGTGAGTCTAACCCTGTCAAAGCCAGCTGGGGTCGTGTTTTTTTCCCGCGTCTGTGGATGGCAGCCTTTTGCGAGATGGACAGTTATTTTTAGCTGTGGAAATGCAGGCTCAGTCAGACTGCCAGCATTGTACGGAGCCTTTCCCAGTTTTTGAAGCAGCAAACACACAAGAAATGTATCACATAACTGAAGAGATAATATGCTCAAAAGATGTGGCATTTTTTCTGATAAATAGAATCAACCCAGCCAATGCAGAAGGAATGTTTGATTTTAGATTCTGTTTAGGTGGAATTGAAATCCAACATTCATTTTAATGTATTACTCCTATTTTTTAACGTCATAAATTGTCAACACTGATAATAACAAGTGGTTGTTTTTAACATACACAGAGTAGGGATGGACAGCTATGTTCTGTGAAGCTAATGAAAGAATTCCAGTAAATCTTAACGCTAATGCATTGCCAGTTACTATGTAGGTCTCACATTTGTCATATTCCGTTAAGATTTTATATGTTCATCATAATAATGTTATTTTTGCCTCTTCACATGTACAGTGTTATGTATTATTTATACTGTTGAAACAAGAGAGAATGCTGCTGTTGTCTGAGGCCCAGTCTACACAGTTGTCAACTCAGTCTCAAGGAAAATGTATTTGACACATCATAACTTTTTAAAGCGAACCCTATCATTAAATTACTGTACATAATCCATCTCTGTCACATGATGTCTTCATGATTCTTACTTACATTGATGGCTTTTGTTTAGGGCTGTACAGCTGGCCAATATATTGGACTAAGTCATATTAGTGGGAAAAACAAATGTGGCTGCATTGCCTTACCTCAGCAATCAAAATGTATCTTGGGGCTTTTACTGTCAGCATAGACCACAGATGTTAACTTGTATACTGTATGCTTGTCTATGATACAATTTACATAGCATGTGTTGTTATCAAGCATGCATTCAACAGTTAAACATACAAAAACCTCAATGTATACTTCAAAGATATCCAGGGCTACCTCTGTTCCCTATGTCTGATAAATTCAGACAACCCTTGACACTACCATACTGTACATGTAAGCATGCATCATAAATACTCAAGTGAGTTAAAGGGCCATATTTTCAAAATGAAAAACAAAACACATTGAGAGTGCTTAAGGGGACTTGAAATATATAACTTAGTTGTTTGATCCTAGTTATGTGAAACAAACAGGTGTTTTTCTCTTTAAAAAATAGGAGTTAAGTAAACGCTTTGAAAATATGACCCAAGCAGCCTTTCCTAAAACAGTGCACATCTGAGCACTGCATTACCTTCATGTTACAGTAGAGGGCAGTCAATCCTATCTACCATACAACTTTGTAATGCGCACAAGCTTGCAATTTTGGAGAAATTCCTTTTCAAAATATTATGTTCTGAAGACCAGGCCTAATTTACTTTGAATGAAGCCTGACTTCATCGTTTATTCTGTGGAGCATTTTCGTAGAAATTGTTTGTAGCAGACAACAAGATGAATCGGGCTCAGCTCCGAGACATCACTTCCAGGGTCTTGACATGATCGTCGCCTTCACTCTCTCTGCCCTTCAGCCTGGCATTTCTGATCATACACGTCCCACACAGTCAGTTGCTTGGCACACACTGGTGAACTGCTTGTGTTTGTGTGGGGGCGTGGGAAAACCAAACGATGCTAAAAGCCAGCATTCTGCTGTGTGTAAACCAGAAGCTGCATTTTAGTCAAAGGGTTTCTATCTTGGATGTTCTGATACATGAAAGTAAGACAGAAGATCATCTTTCTAAATAGTTTGACCTTTGATGTTTCAAAGCTTCCGTGCCAGTTTTCCTCCAAAATATATTTCATTGGTGTCTGCATTCTTAGTTTAGCCTTTTGTGCGCTGATTAGATCGTTTTTTGCATTCCTTAATGCTATTGTTAGCTTTGGGTGCACAAAATGTCTCTACCTTGTCTCTACCTTCTAAATGTCTTAGACAGGTGTTTAACTAAAAACATTTTTGGTGTATTGGTTGAGCTCTGTCCAAGAGGGAAGAGTACCAAGCCACTCTACATACCAGGACATAGACGTTGTACATCCAAGTTCTGCAAGCTGATGAGGTTAGTCTCCAAGGTGGTATGGATGCATGAGGTGGCACAGTGCACAGTATAAAGCAGGAAATATAAACAATGTTGGGAGCCAATTTCTGGGTGACCCATAAGGATGGGGGTCAATGGTATTGATGTAATCACTAAATCATTTAGCAGCCGCATCTAATAAATCATTTTCATTCAGTTGCGTAGCAGTCTCCGTTATGAATAATTTCCATGTTTGACCCTGTTTGCCAGGCAAGGGCTTCCCCTGCTTTGCTCCTCAGCAGCAGGTGTGAAATCGCTCATTCTCACTTATGAGCAGCACTCAGCTGCACATTTAGCACTGGAGGATCTGTGGTGATTTCTACATAGGAGGCTGTGTGGTCCAGTGGTTAAAGAAAAGGGCTTGTAACGAGGAGGTCCCCGGTTCAAATCCCACCTCAGCCACTGACTCATTGTGTGACCCTGAGCAAGTCACTTAGCCTCCTTGTGCGCCATCTTTGGGTGAGACGTAATTGTAAGTGACTCTGCAGCTGAGCGAGATTATCTTAAATCAGGTTTTACCCCCATTAATTGCAACATTCTCCCTAGGGAGTAGTACTTTCTTTCTCACACTTGTTGAAAAACAGACACCAGTTCTCTCCCACAATAGAAGGGGATTAAATCCAAGTAATTTTCTGTAGCTCAGTTTTATAACGTGGCACTAACAGGCCTCTTTATGGAGAAATCGGTTGTTTACAGAAAGAGAGAGGAAAAGCGGAAACAGTGACGCCGATCCTGTTTAGCTTTAAACAAGTCTAAACAAATGATCAATACTATCACAATAATCGATTGTTGTTTCAACCCTACTTTAGCTGGAAACACTTCTAGTCAGTTTGCTGTACAAAGGGTAGCAGAATGCTTTAGAGCACATTGTAAGAGCCACACAGGCCTGAGACCAACAGCAGCTGTCATTATTCACAGGAAAACTATTTCCCGGTTATGTGCACAGCCACTGGCACTCGACTGGTATGGAATTAATAATAGCGCATTAATCAGGCCATCTTTCCCTAACCCGCTGTCTGTGGTAAAAGCTGTTTACTGAACAGGATGCAAACGAAATATTATACCCAAGACACAGTCATTGCTTATTGAATGTTTGTCCACAAACATTCCACTCCCTTCATTGTTTGAATTCTCAGCCAATTCCCTCTATCAACTTCATTTGACATGCACTGGTACTAAACAAACTGGCAAATAAACCCATCATTTCTGATAAAACAATGCCATTTGCCAAACTACTGTTTTTCCAAGGGGTGACTCTTACTGTTTGAAAATATTGAAGTTAGGCTTTTAATTCATTCTGTCATCATGGCTAAGAGCAAAATGATTTCTGAGCCATTACAATTTTAATTCAACACGGAAACAAGGCAGATTATATGCTCTGAACCAATGAAATGGCTGCTCCCCCAGCACTGCGAGGGTTAGCATGGAACCTAAAGGATAAAGGCCTTGGTCTCAAAAGCAGAGATAGCAATTGGCAGAGCAGTTAGTGTGATATGTCTAGACTGGGATTAAAGTGCTTCAGAATGTAATCAAAATGGAAGCAGGGGCACCCTCTTATGAAGGAAGGAGAGTAACTCAGCAGTTAATCTCAGTTCGGGATGAGCTGTTTAAAGGAGGGGACTAGACTGCAAATGACAGGAGAGCTGCCAGGCAGATGTCTTTTTTATTATTATTTCAGTTTAACTGTTTGATTATTGCAAGCAGGTTCATTATAAAGAGACCCCAACCCTATATAACAGCAAGTCCATAGTTGTACAACAGCAGTCAGAAAGAGACAGCTTTATAATTAGTAAAATCCCTAAACATAAGAGAAAAACACCCCCTTCCTTCTATATAAACTAGTGTACTATCCTCTTTTCATTTAGATACCACTATGTGTGCATGCTTTTGTTCAAGTCAGTGAGTCCGGTATACTGCCTTTCTTATACCTATTATACCTCGGACCTTGATGTGAGGTCTTGGGTTTGGATTTAAACAACCTTGAAACAATACTCACCATTTTCTGAACATTTAGCTCGCTGAAAAATGAATTACTCAAACTCCTGATCAGAGTTGTGAAAGCTGGAGATACTGACAGCTAATAGCAAATGATATCACTTACTATGAACTGTAGGTGCTTCGATAGCAAACTTTGTGGCAGTTTTAATTAAAGCAAAACTTCACTTGACCATGAGGAATTGAATTAGGTGGAGTGTTTTCTGACATACTTTGCTCATGACCCACAATATTTGCTTAATCTTTTCCCCAGATCCTGCTTTTAAAATTGGGGATATTATTTATTAATAAGTGATCATTTATTTAGTGAATCAAATAATTTTGTTATGAATATTCATATATTTCTGGGACTTCAAATATTTAGATTTTTTCTTTTTTTCCAATAAATATGCAAGCAGAGGTCCCAGGTTGTTTTAGCTTTACACTTCATAAACAGATGGAGGACACATTTATTTTTGTTATTCACCGTACCTTTTTATGTGTTGAATTATTTGGGATGTTCTTTGTTTTATTTGCTAGTATTCCATTTTTTTTATCTTGCAACATATTATTACTTTTTACTTTCTAACGTGGTGTATCTATACAGGATGTGATATCAGAGAGGTTTTTCACGTGTTGCCAAGGTAACAGTTATTGAAGGGGTGGGCTAAATCTGATGTTAGAGTAGAGAGAATGGCAAAAGACAGTGGGGAAAAAAGAATAATAAAGAAAAATAGAAAAAGAAAAATTTCAGGCCCCAACTGAAACATTTTATTAAAGGAAGAAAGTTCCCTTTGTGTTTCATATAAAAGCATATATAGATGAATACAATCCAACAGCCCACTCTATAAAACTGCTCAGGACATGACAATGTTGAAGATACCAACTGACCCATCAGATTCAAAACTGAAAGAGAAAGTAAATGTAAGATTTAAAGAAATGTTGTCTCTGCTTGTTTGTTCTGGGGAGCAACTTGATAACAAAAAAGTAATACAAGTGTGAATACAAATGTCCATGCAACGTTAGGCACAGGAGGAAATCAGTCTACAAAAAACAAATCTGCACTCCAGGAGCAAAAGCAAATATAATTTTATCATAAATCATGCACGGTAATCACGGTTTAGCAATTTACAAGACGAAATACGGCTATCCTGAAAAACATGTCCTTACATACACTTATAAACAGTAGCACTCCCAGAATCCTACTAGACAGAATCCCATTAATCCATAAAGAAGCTTAAACATTTCAGCTCCAAGCACTTTCAGTTTTGTTTCTTGTTATACAGGAACTTTATTGTGTGATAATGGATTGTGCTGGAGTTGGTTTATTACTTACAGTGGTTCCAAACAACACTTATTTTGCATTCTGGTAGTCTTGCATACACAGAGTTTAGAATAGTTTATATTTGTAGAATTAGTGGAAGAGGCCATCACTGAGGAAATTGATTTTGTTCCAGGGGATGGGGTGGGGGTGTGGGTCCTGCCGGATGGTAAATTGCCTGGCTATCGTTCCGGGGTGGTGAATGATTGGCAGGATTTCATTTTGTGGGGTGGGGGGAGTGGGGCAGATGCTGGTGATGGATTGAGATTTTTACACATGGCAGATATTTTTTATTGTCCCACGTATTTGAATAATCCATTTGAAGGGGGTGGGGGGATGTCAGACCCTTAAAACCACCCCTAGCTACGCCACTGATTCAGATACAAAAAGCAAGTAACTGGTATTATGAATTTCAAAATTGTGTGCCTAAAACTAGCTTGTACACCAATAAAAATGGTAAAGAGATATATATATATATATATATATATATATATATATATATATATATATATATATATATATATATATATATATATATATGCTTAGAAATAGAAACTGCTAGATGTTTTCCTATACACAAGCACCTAAAGTTCAGTGACTCGCATGGATGAACAGTGTCGGTCGGAAATGTTTGATTTGCTCTGCATGCTAATTATGCCCTGTAATCTTTATTCCTCTG
Organism: Acipenser oxyrinchus oxyrinchus; assembly: GCA_030684275.1. Classification (NCBI taxonomy): domain Eukaryota; kingdom Metazoa; phylum Chordata; class Actinopteri; order Acipenseriformes; family Acipenseridae; genus Acipenser; species Acipenser oxyrinchus. The sequence goes on from JAGXEW010000549.1 coordinate 8,837, forward strand.
AGTACCTTATTAAAAGTGAAAGGAAGATGAAATTCTTCAGGCCAGGACAATCAGTTGTGCTGTTTATTAGAAGGGTTTCTCTGGTAATGTTGAGGTTATGGTAACCTTAGCCATGATAGATGCAGCACATAGCTTCAGGTAATAATAGCAATGATGGATTCCCACCTGAACCCTCTAGGTGTAACCCAACAGTATCTAAAAGATAAAGTGTCTGAGAGCTGCTGAAAGATACAGAGAGGGGCTGCAGAGTCCCAGGCTCGCTGTTTATCATGTGGCAGACGAGATGCTGCTGTTGAAATTGATGATGCAGAGCTTTCTCTATAATTTATCATTTGTTAACTATGAGCTTTAAGATACAGGTAAATCCATCCCTGATTTTGCTGCGCTGAATGTTCCCTGTGGTTTTCGCTATGTTATTTGAAGCTAGTATGGATTTAGGACAAGGTCCTGAGGAAACTATAGAGCATAAATTGTACCAGTATGCTAATAGTATATCTGCAGTATATCATTTTACTACTGGTGTATTGGCCGTGCTGTAGGTTTGTAAGAACGGTGTTGCTATGTATAAAGAATATAATGTTATGTGTCTCCTGTAATTACTTTTGCTTTGATGAAGATTTTAGATAACTTCAAACTGTCTGAATATTTGGCTCACGTAGTAAGGTACAGTAGTGGCAAGCAAGTTGTTTGCTTTACGCTTTGACTAACACGACTGGAACTGTTCAGCAAAAAAGCAATTGTGTGGTGTCTGGCATGCATAAATAATAATAATATTTTGGTGCACATCAATACCGCTCCGTGTGACACATCTCTGATTTGAAAAGTACATCTAATTGAATTCGCTCTAAAATTGCTCAAGGCTGCAGTTTTTACTTCAGACCTCACATTAAATTATTCATAATACAATGTTATTGTAAAGCTAGAGATTTCATTAGATACCAATTACAGCATAACAAAACACCTCATACATCTCCTGTTCAAGGGAGAATACAGTCATGCCAGTTATTACAGGCTAAGAACAAATAATCTATACAGACTTATGCATGCCATGTGCTCACTATTAGGAGCCATCTACCTATTTGTACTTAGATGCAACAGATACATAAAAACAAATTGTTTTGTAAAAAAGTACTTACATTTTTGTGTTTCTTCCCTGAGCTACATGTATAGGGGCGCTTGCAGATTACAGTATGCCTTCTGTCGCTGTAGGTACCAGACATAGAGGCAAATGTGGGCCAGCAGTTTAAATTAACAAACAGGACAGCCAACAAGGTCTGGTTTCTGATGAAATCCAGCGCATACAGTAGAACAGTAAAATATAGAATAATGTAATACATAGAAATAATTTTTAACTTTGAAATGGAACATATTTGTGAGACAGCTTTAAGTCCAACAAGTTTTCCATAGAGATTGTATGCATTTTTCATTCACTATTTAATACTTACCCACAAAATGATGGTGGCTTTTTTACAGTTCAGAATGACAGGTGCACTGCTGAGAGGATAATCAGAATCCCCTAAAGAACACCCTGCTGAGGGGAATCAAAACAAACTGTGCTGTATAATCTTAAGTAAGAATGAAGCACTGCTGCATCAGTGAAGTGCATTTTGGTGGTTTAATTAGGTCAGCTTTTACCCTTTGTAGCATGCATTTATAAAAAGAACCTGAGACCTTAACATATAGGTCATCTAGTTACAGATATGTAAAATTGCATGTAAGGTTAACAGGAAAGTTAAAGCTACTGTCCATTCTCAGGACTGAGGTGCCCACATCCTTTCTGTTTGAAGGCTGGTTGTCACAAGTTTTCTAAGAGACTTGTGACAAACTGAAAAAACTCCATGGAATCTGAAGAGCCAACAACTATGCCATGTTCCCATCTTTAAAAGAAAATAATTAGCCACAAATCTTTTGTATTGTTGGAGCTGCATATTTAAAACCAAATATGTTAGCCCTCGATTTTTTCCCCTAAACTGTTTTGTTTTCTAAACATAATTATATTTGTATATGGGCTACACTCATTATCATTAAGGTATAAAGAAGAAAATGAAATATTATCAAAGTTCTTTAAAAAAAAAAAGTCATTAAAAAAACTGTGTTCAAACTGCACACTGAATTCACGCTAAAATGATTCTTTTCACATGCATGCCACAGCAGGTGAATGTGCATGTTAAATGAATGTCTAAATTATTAGCTTTAGCTAACTGAAAAATAATCTAAAAATACTTCAAAACCTAATTTGGTAAATGGATGCTTCTCGCAGAATAATACATTCAGTATTACTAAATTAATCCAGAAATAAATCCACAAACAAAAGAATGCATTATGATTGTAACACTATGATTTAGTACTGGGAGTTCAATGCAGCAAGTGACCTGCTTCAGGCCTTAAACTGACTGAAATGAGTTTCGTTAATTGTGTAACACATGCTGCACCTTCCTTAAAACCAAACTGCAGTAGGAATCTAGCTTTTCATTTTAGCATAATTTCTAAATAAGAAACAAAGTATTTAAAAATGTCACTCACTTTTAACAGTGAATGCAAAACCAATACCAGAAATATTATGTGACTTATTATCAGGAGTGTCTTATACACCTGGAAATATTAACTCCCATTTCTGTTACTAGTTAAGAAATATATGTGCCAGTTTCAGTTTGTAATACAATGTGTTAATCCAAGTTAAATAACCCTCTGTAATTCAATATTGTAACATCATAACAGTACTGAATTATCTAAATCATAAAGTCATCCAATTACATGTTTTTCTTTATACAATAATATGCATCTAAAGAACTTTGCCCATTTTTTTTTCTCGACTGCCCTTTCGTATTTGTCTTCTGAAGGTGGACAAGGCGATAAACCAGTTATTCCATTACACGGTTATTAATGAAGCTCATTTGTGTAACTGTTATTAAGCCTTTGAAATATTGTTTGTGTTCAGATGAAACGAAATGCATCCCAGCAACCATTCATTGTGGATGATAAATTAAAAGAGCCCTGTCGCTTTTTGAAAAATTGTATTTTATTGACTGTAATTTTTCACAGTACCTTAGGGGCAGGGATGACAGGCAAACACTGCAGTCTTCCTTCATGTTGATATCCTTTTTAGTCGAGCTACCCAGGGAATACACTAAGTGTGATTTATTTGTCCCCAACCAGTAAAAGGTGTCAGGCAGGTGAGAATGGATGCTGAGAGAGTCAAGAGACACGGCCAGACGGGTGTCCTGTTCAGTTGTACAAAAAGAAAAAGTTAAGTGTATCCTCGGCAACGGCTCTGTTGACGGGCCTGCTTAATGTACAACTGTGTTTGTATTTCATATACCTGTCAGGTCTTTGTAGAGGTTTCTTAGAACCCTGCTGGTTATTTAAGCTACTTTTATTTCTATAGTTATTAGTTTTAACTGTTTCATCTCTGAGGTGTGTCCTAGCTTGCGCACGGTCTAATTTGAAGTAGTATTAACACACTGGAATACGGCAATGCTGCATCTTATTCTTACTGATTATGAAAAAACAACATAGCTTATTTCATAGGTAATAATAAAACACTGAAGCGCAGATACTCCATAAGTAAGACAAACTCCCCTGTTTGTCTGTCAAGTGGTGCAGAAAACATAACATTCAGTGACACTTGGTGGCCAAATTTCATAAAGCAATTCAAATCCAATTAAATTTAATTTTCTGCACGCCTGTCTGTCTGTCTGTCTGTCTGTCTGTCTGTCTGTCTGTCTGTCTGTCTGTCTGTCTGTTCTCTGTTTTCTATTTGTTTCCACTACTTTCCAGTCTCTCAGAGTGTGCAGGATATCTCTTAAGGCGCAGATCTGATTTCCCACTTGAACGGATCAAATCGGTTCTTTTGTTTGTTATTTCTCTCACAGTATTGAGAAACAGAATATTTTTCAGAGCTTGAATGTGTAAGGAAGCAGCAGATAAAAAAAGAACTTCAAAAACTTTTGAAACAACAAAGAGCTAGATTTTAGACGACAATACAGTACAGCACAGGGCTGCCATTTAAATGCCTGTGAACAGAGACAGGATTGCCATAGGATTTATATTTAGAATTTAGGATGCATCTTGTGACATATTTTATAAATAATATGAATAAATTAGACGAGGAGCCATAGTCATGAAGTCATTCAGTATGCACTACCATAGCAACAAGACATTACGCTTTTATCTTTTTAGAGCTCATGGTTTTTAAACCCACGTTTCCCTTTTAATAAGAAAATGTTTGGGCTTCCCTGAAGCAGGAATCTACATAAAGGGATTAGTTTAACCCCCACTGGCTAATGGCATTACGAATTTACCAGCCAGCCAACACATTACGAACAAACAATAAATAAAATAACACTCAAGTGCTTCTATGGTGAGTCATTTGAAACAGTATATAGAAGTTTCTTTAGAGTTATTAGTAGGTTTCATTTGTTCAGTAACTACAGTAATGATTTGTCAAAGGTGTTTTTTGACCAATGAATTGCAGCAGACATATCAAAACACAATTAAAAATGTCCTGATCACAAAAAAAAAAATGTGTAACAGTATAAAATCTCTAAAGGTTTTGTGTTTTTATGTGTGGAGCTGAACAATCTACACTTTGTATTTTTAGCATGATATTAAACCACCAGTAGGAGCCACTGTAATATGAGGATCCGTGATAAGCACCCTGCATTATGTATGATGATGGTGTATATAACAGGTGTAGATAGCACAAGCTGGATCTCAATTCTATAATACATCCATACTGTTAATATTCAAGACCGCACATGTGATACCATGACTGAAACTGGCGATATAGCGCTGCTTTTAAAAAGCTCTCATGCACAGTGAATCCAGACATCTTCATTTATTACAATGGCTAGTCTGGAGGTGGTGTTCTGGCCTTGGGATTGCAGGTTGGAGAGCACAGACTAATAGAGTGGAACTGTCTTTAATCTCTTAGTATTACTAATGAAAAGCACAAGGGGATATCTTAGCAAATATAAAGAGGAGATTCTCAGAATTAAAACCTAGCAGATATCATTCCTTAATGGGAAACCAACATTATGACAAGTATGACCACAAAGACACACATTTCTAGCTAGCTTAAGTATTACAGTGCCAAAAAACAATGTACTGTAATCCAAGGTCTATTACAGGCATTATCAGGAGTGTTTACAATTGTTGTTTGCTTTCCATTTCTGTCTTGCTTCTGCAAGATAATTAATCGTGGCGATAGTTACAGTAGGTGTTTCAAGCAAGGGCACTTAACGAAAGATAAGGTAAATTATCTATCTGGTAATAACTGCTGCATATATTATTAATGCTATTATAAGCCTGAACAAATGTTTTAGTGTATGAAGAAATTTTTGAATGTTTTTTATATTTTGGTCTTGAGTTTAAAGGTTCAAGTCCTGTTAGCTTTTCGAGGGCATCTACATGTGGGATACTGACAGCTCTGCTATGGACCTCATTGGCTAAGACAATCCTTGAGGTTTATAATAAATAATAGCACAGGGTCCCAGTAAAATGCAAGGTTTCTACCAGTTGGCCTCTCGCATAAGTACCTTAGACACTAACTTGCAGATTGAACTAATGAAAGCCAGACTTGCAACTGCAAGAGTGCATTAAACCAAACTCTGGGGCATGTCATTTTTTATTGGTGCAGGCGTGAAAGTTAAAGGAATGAGATCTTGTTTACTCGATATTAATTTACATGTGTAGTCCTTCAAGGATACTGTCCAGAATCGCCTATTGTGTAATACAAGCCTAGATTGAATACATTGAGATCAGATATATTATTAAATAAGTAATTATAAAAGGTTCTGGCAACATACTGTGCACCCCCCTATAATATTTAAACTTAACAGCTTTTTTGATGCCAGAACATATTTTGGTTAAGCTCTTACATCTAGATGTGATTTTAATATGGTAGGGGGAATATATGGGTTTAGTTTGACTAGACTTGGATGTGGATTCCTTTTGGAAAATATAAAAAGTCTTTTACTAAGCTTAGGGTTCTGTAGTTGAGGTTTTTCTATATTAGTTTTGGGAACATTGACAGTTGTTTTATTCCAATTAGAAAAAGCAAAGCAAACTTTTTACTGGATTAAAGGCCTAGTAAATCTGTCACAGACTAAAACAAAATAATTTTTAAAGCTGGAGTGATGTGTCAATGTATGCAGGATAGTGGAAGATATTATTATTTTATGCAGTGCTATTTGGAAATAACCATGAAGTGTATACATTGATTAACAGGGATTATGTATTGCTGCTTTGCAGGTTTAGAGGTGTGTTTTTCAGTGTCGATGAAATACAATATTAAAGGGCTTGCATGACATTAGCACATGAGTAGTGCATGGCAGGTTTAATCTCATTTGGCAAGTAGAGATTACCAATATAAACAGGCTTACTAACTAACAACCTCTTACAATCAAGCGATGAAAGCTGGCTGGTAAATGTAACGGGCATCTAAATAAGCAGCAGCAAAGTGATTGAGCTGGTTTTGAAAATGTGGCCAACTTACAAAACAGATGGGGATCAATCGAAAGGCACTTGAAAATGTAAGGATCCAATTAAACATGGTTTCATCACTCAACATACAGTGCTGAAAGTCCACTTAGTTGTCAGTTTGTATTCATTGTTTGTATTCATTGTTTTTAAGTTTGTATTCATCGTTTCAGCCAGTAGAGTTGTAATCTTAACTTGCATGGCTTTACAGCTCTACAGTATACTGCAGTTATTCAGTGTGCACTGAAGTGAGAGAGTAGGGTGTGCAGATAATCTGTTTCTAAGAGTAATTCTCTTTTAAAAGGTATTAAATGAAAGCAAACTTAGTTTGTTGATTTCAAGACAAGCTGCCTTTCTCTCACCTTTACACCTTCGCAATTGAATGATAAATTACTTCCTCATTGACTGATTTAAAAGTTTGGTAGCAAATGTTTCTTTCACCCAGTGTGCTGACATTTTTACTGCTCTACCAAGGCCGTAAGCTGACAATGAAAATAAGCGAAACTAGCAAATTCAACTGATTCGTCACAGACACCTTTCCTTTGAGCTATCGCTGTACATACTGGTTTTAGTTAGTTTGATCACAACAGGTTCTATATTAAATCACACTGTCAGGTTGTTATTGTTTGGTACTCAATAATTGTGTAAACAAGGGCAAATCAGGGGCGCTTTGTTTTGGGTTGAGTAATTAACACGTTGTATTCCTTTTAAAAAAGACTTTAAAACAACTCAAAACAACTTAAAGGGAATCTGAATCTGAGTATCTGCGCAGCCCTCTTACGGAAAATAGCTTCAAATATAATTTAAATTGTTCTTTTAAATGACCCTTACTATTTTATGGAGTTATAGGTTATGATGCTCCAGTATTGAATTACTATATTTAGTTTTCTCTAAAATGCCTTCACCTGGCTTTCAGCTTGCTTTCAGATTGTCTGGGGAAGTGCCTGGACAGTCCAATCAAATCATGTGACAATATTTTTCAACTAGTCATCTCTTTTCTACCTGTCTCTCTCTCTCTCTCTATATATATGTTAAGTTAAAATGTCACGTTGTCATATGATTTAAATGGAATAAGGGGGCTGTTCAGCTCTAGCTCATGCTCAAAGAAGCTCAATGCCAGGTAGAGGAAGATTTATAGAACAAATTATAATAACTCAATATTGCAGGGCCAGATCCCAGAACTACATAGAAAGAAATTAGAATGACATTTGAAACTACTTATTATTAAGGCAAAAATAAATGATATGTCTTCATGTCTTCATGACAAGCATGCAGCATGTACTGCATGTGTGGGTTGCCTCAATCAGTAATTGCACTGGTTATTGGTTCCAAGGCTTAGGAATTACAGAACCTCAGAGCTTTTGAGAACAGGCTACTGAACCGGCTCTCTACAACGACTGGTTGTGATAAATTGGCAGCTGATGCAATTTCTGCATTCCCAGCAGGTGTCACTGTTTTGTGATCTTCTATTGGTTACAAAGAAACCCCAACATGGCTGCCTGAGAGCCTCTGGCAAGGCAGAGACTAATCTTTTAAACTTAAGGTATTATTTACGTGTTTTGTAAATAAGCAAATAAGAGATACTGCTTTCTTAATACATGAACTTGACATTTAAATGCAGCAATCTAGTAAAGTTAAAAAATAAAAATAAACGTTTGCATTGCTCTTAAGCTTACATAGCACGCAGTCATTTTATATTTCCCTTCCTATTTTATGGTGTTTGCAACCACTCTGAGTGTTGCTCCAATATTGTTTTCCAAATCAGCCTTTACCTGGCTTTGAACTTGTCTGGAGAATCCCGCATGCTGGAACTGAAAAGCCATCCTCATTCCATTCAAACCATTCCAATGTAACCTTTCAACTCTGTCCGTTGCTGAGTAGGTGGAGCTAGCAGACCAGGTGAAGGTCACTGTGTCACATGATTTGAATGGAATGAAGTAGCTTGTTCAGTCCAGGAGTTCAGCCTGCAGAGGATTGTGACTACATTCCACACGTTTATCCCACAGATGCTCAATTGGATTGAGATCAGGAGATTGTGCTGGCCAATGATCAGCAACAGGTAGACACAGCAGTATTTCAGCCTTGCAGGTGCATCAAAGGACACAATCTAGTTTGCACATAGAAATGGTTTGAGGGTACACTGCAAATGTGAAGTTCTAATTAAGTGACCAGGGATTGTAGAAAGTACAACAAAGAGCTATCATGCATGCTTTGTTTTATCTAACAATCGCAGAATAGTTCTGTTTAAGAACAGGGACATGCTGCATATGCTTATAGGTAAATGTCTGTATTGGAATGCATACATAATAATTCAGATTAGCCATAATAATGATGCTGTTGAGCACCATTAATTTGGGCAAGGGGGTATTAATAATGTCCTGATGTTGTGGCACAAACATAATATATGGGCACTATTCCATGGGCTCATTCTGACTGTTCTAATTGGCCTCATTGGAGATGAAAAATTAAAGGGCTGGCTTCACTATTAATACTGACTGTTATAGATAGGGTGCTGTTGTGCTTAATAGACCCACTCTGTTGTCCCTTTTATTCCACTGTAGTCTACTGTCCACTATGATGTATGAGCTTAGCTGGAAGACTTGGAACACTGCGCGGCTCCAGAACTCTCATCTACAATTATTCTGTCAATGCATGACAGGTTTCTGGCTTTGTCTGTAACATTATAAAAGTTTCTGGAAATACGGCTATCCACACTAAGGCTGGGGTAATAAGGTTGGTAGGTTTTTCAGTTCAAAAGGCAGAAGGGGTCCCGAATCTGCTGTTCATTCCAATAGCTAAATAGAGTCTAACCAGAATCAGTACCACTGAACATCTTTGATTTGTGAATGTTTGTTTCTGATTCATAAAATGATTGTTTGTCATGACCAGCTCTAAGCCCCACAGCAGCAGCAGACTGACAGAGTCAAACACTGCCTACATACAAGTAAGTACAGTCAAACCTGCTTAATATAATTTCTGTTAATATCATCCTTCGCATAGTATCATCACATGGAGATGACCCTGCCTGAATATAATGGGAGTCAATGAGACAAGCTCTTTGGTATCACTTCAGAAAATACACCCTCGAAAATAAAAGCATAAGATTGAAAGTATGCATATAAGTAAGCGGCTGTACAGCATTGGCATTTTGACATATAAAGTACATACAGAACACTGTGATGTCTACATTTACAGCTTTCACATGTTTTTAACATGTGTTCTACATGTATAGTATAGACTGTATATTATAAATTGCATACATGAACATTGTAATCAGTGTAATAGCTAGTAGTATATTTCCAGTTTCACAGCACAACAGGCATACTGTTGTATCAACACTTCTGTGTTGTAATGCTTATTTTGCCAGGTCAACTTCTGATAAAGTCAGCTCTGCTTACTGCCATCATTCTTGAGCAATCCGTTTGAAGTGATATTAAAAATGTTTGACTGTACAATAATCTCACCTTATTTGCAGGTCATGGTACTGACTGAGATCCAATACCACCCTTTCTCCAGTGTCAGCAATATTCTTTTAAGATGGTTTTTATTTAAACATGTGCAGCCATGGGGAGTAGGTGGAAGGCATTCCAAGTTGTGTTAATTCTGCTGAAAAGGCCATTTTCTTTTTTTTTTTTTTAGTGTCCATAAGTTTATTTAATGTAATTTTGGGGGACTTTTTGTAAATCTCGATTTCTAAAATACAGACTTAAGCTCTGTGGGTTCACAGGGGTACAGGTTCAGTATTTCTGTGGGAAAATGTATTATTTCAGACAGTCAAATGTTCAAAGAATGGTCCAGAGAAACCTCATAGGCATTGCAGCGAGAATATTTGAGCACTTGTCAGGTACTGGGAAAATCAGCTGTAAATTCATAATCAGAGCTACATGTATGATGACAAGGTTAATGACCATGATGCATATCAACAGTATAAAATAGCCATGAATAAGGCCTTGATGTACAGTATGTGAAATAACTTAAAATACAGTATATGAAGAAATGTAATTGTGACATGCATTGTTTTAGCTTTCATATGAGTTGTATATCAGCACTTTTGTACATGTGGAACGGGAGATACAGACGCTTAAAATAGTTAAGTGCCAATACCATTCCCTATTGAGCGCTGCTGCAATGGTGGCATGTCCCACCCACCGCAGGCCTTAACCAATTACATGGGCACATTCACCGTAGTCATGGCTATGACCCAATGAAAAAAACAAGATTGGTGATTGGACAGCTGAGATATGACAAGGAATTTTTCCACCCCCACAGCTTACTGTACTTTCATTACTACTACTCTGTAATACGTTCCTTGGTTTGCTGATAACACTATGTAAGTGTAAGTTAACAGTGTTGTTAATTGATGCTAATTAACAGATATGAAACAGGAAGTCTGTAGTCATCTAAAATTAAATAAAAACAATAAGCTACAAGTAAGCGCAGACCTCAGCAAACAGAAGGTTCAAAAGTCACGTGTTATTTATTTGATATGAGGAAATTGCACATTTGTTATGAAGAGTATTTTAACATACTTCAAAACAATGAAGTCCTTATATTCATATCTAAACATAGAAGCGCATGCAGAAGCCTTGGTTTAGATAGATCTGTTGTCTTATTTTATCAAAAGCCATTGACAAAAAAGCATTTATACCATTTTTAATACTCTATAGACACCCAAATCAAAGTGAGTAAAAAAAAAAAGAAAGCAAGCAGAAATGGTGGGTTGTAAAATATTTATTATATTTTACCTTCCTCTGTAAGCGTATGTTAGAGTGGTTTGTAAATGTTTTATTGGTGACTGAAATATACGTGTGAAGGGACTATTTTACTTGTTGTCATGGAAACAGAGGGCGATGAAGATGTGTCTCAGTTGAGCAGAGCTGGGGAGGCTGTTGCCAGCGCTAGAAGTGAAACGATTGGTTTGTTGGGGAAGTTCCAGGACAGTTTGGGGTTTTGTTCTCCAGTACTTCTATATACTTCTGTACTGTTTCCTGTATTCTGGCTGGACAGACCGAATCCCAGTTTTCAGTGGCTGGTATATTTCACTGTAGATATGCCTGTACGACTGTACTTATAATCAGTTATTTTTAATACAGTACCCATAGGTATTAAAATAACATCTGTTCAGGTTTCCACTCAGTTAGTAACCAAAATGTACCCTTTTAGTCACATCTATGAGGCCAAATTAGTCATACTATTGACCACCCTCTGATGAGGTTGTTTGTTCATAACTTTAACACCTTTATGTGAAGTCTTTGTGACTGTAAAAAATGAGAAATTAAACCTCACTCTCTGTAGTCCCCAAATCATTTTAAAATCGAAAGTGTATTTATTGAAATGATCATTTGTGTACGTGATGTATCTGTTGATGTATAGTACTGGATAACGGTCCATATTTTAAAGAAACCCTGTGTTAAATGTGGTCAGGGGATAAACTAGGTGATTGATAGTCAGTTTAATCCCTCGGCCACAGTATAAAACAAGTAGCTTTGGCTGAACAGGGTTGTTTTTTCATAGGTGGAACGAGAGCCGTGAGTTACAGAGAATTAAAACATAAAATAATAGCAATTGCTCCCCATGCTGGGTTTGCACCAGCACGCTGCCTGTTGATTTATTTGACCTGTTTGTTTTGGCCATCGTGCCGTTTTCTTTGTATCTGTTTTGTTCACACCTTTGTTTTGTTTCATATCCCAGCACTGTTGTCTGTCTGTTTCCTGGTCTGACGTCACCACATGAGCCATCTGTGTCACACACTGTTTCTTGGTGAGAAATAAAATGACGAGGTATATTTGTGCTTAGAGTTTAGTAAAAAAAAAAAAAAAAACGTAATAAGAATCATCATGCATGCGTGGTGCAGTTAATCAAATGCTCTGTTAGTATGAAAGTAAATGATGGGATCTTCACAGCCCATATAATTCTGCTGGTATTAATAGTAAATATTGTGCCTCCCAAGCTACAGTAGTTTTAATGACAGCAACTGCTTTGCAGTAATTTGTAGTTGGTTAGCATACAGAATGGCAATCTTCAGTGGAACTTGGCAATCAAAATGCATAATGCACGACTGTGTGATTGAGTGTTTTAAATTATAGATAAATGTTTGTACTCACAGAAACAGAACGTCGTACTCTATATTTTATGCAGTTTTATCATAAAATCATTTCACCAATAGCTGTTGTTGTTTGGTACTTTTCAAAAGCTTCTATAAGGAAAGCTGTGTCGTAATTAAAATGCAACCTGGCATCCAGATAAAAGACATGAAAGACTAGTGAATAATCTAGGGGTGGCAGCCTATGTTAAATTCGAAATGTTAAAATTTTAGGACTAAACCCATTAAAGAGTTGGAACACATTGGGAGTGTCTGTAACTAATCAGAAAGTCCACCGTAACAAACCCTCCATCACTTTTAGAAATGATTGTAGCATGCATTTGGGTGTAAAACTGCATGTGTATAACACTATGTGACAATACAATTTGAATATTAAATAAATGGGTCTACACTGTACATGAAGTCTAATGCCTACAGTATACCCGCATATTCTTGACAATGCATTTTTTCAAACACTTAGCACAGGCACCATTTTATGCTTTGCTATATTTAAATGTTTATGCTCTAAACTATTAAAACTCCTAGAATAATCCTGAATCGCTAATTAAAACTACTTTTAAACCCTTTAACATAAAATAAAGTACTGTGTGATTCCATATTATGTTTATTAATTTCAGGGTTAGTCACACAGGCGCATGACTTGTTTGTTGGTTGAATACACTGATGTTATCTCAGGCTGCAGATTCTAGCATGGAATCAACACATCTATGTACAACTGCCTGATAAACTGCTGTTTAAACTCAAACGTTTTAATTAGTTATTTTTTGGTGAATTAACCTGTTGTCCAATTCATTTTTGTTCTGCATTCTAAATGTTAAATGTATCTTTTCATCAAATGTAGATTAAAGGGTAGACTTTCACATATTTAATTTTACCAGAACCGCTTTTTATCCTTCAACCTTTTGTGTTTGTAATGTTTCTGGGATGTAACGGTAAATGTCAATATTTGCATATTAGTTGATGCTGCTTGATATTGACAGAGTCCCTGCTGTCAGTGGCAAGGGTTTGGGTTCAGAAGTCTACCATCCACATATATATATTTAATTGCTTTACATGTTCTTAACAGTGAATGGCTATTGAGATGCAGAAATACAATTATGCTTTAATATGTACTTGTTTCACTTTATCTACTATCACTCTTTATAAGATTGTTTCTCTAAAATAAAGGCCCTATTTTATATGTGTCCATTCCAGTCTTTAAGTAGCTTAAAGAAAAACTCCTGCTCATTTTACAAAACTAGAACCAAATAACTACTGAATATAATTCAAGTTCTCCTAAGCAAGCTTTTGTTCATCAATTTGTAACATTAGCATTTTTCCGGTTTAAAAAAGGAGTAACAAGAAACCTGAATGGGTAACTACTTGAACTGTTTGAAACCTTTTGATATTTACAAAGTAAAAGTGCATGCATTTTGTTAAAGCTATTTTAATTATACCTTACTGTCCTTGTTGTTAAAAGCTGCAGTGCAGTAATGTCACTGATGACACCTGAAATATAATTTTAAATACAAATAAATAAATACATTACATGACATTAGCCAAAACGTTTGTTTACTTAATGTCTTAGTGGTTACACTGCAGGCAGTAGTTGTCTGTTGGGTGCAGTTAAGCTCAGGAAATTTCTTTGGCACACCCAGCAGTGCCAGCAGTGTGTTGCAAAGGAGGCCTCAGTGCGCTGTGAAAGGGATGTGTGGTTGTTTGTCGCTTTCAGTTTGCAAGTTAAGTCTCTCCCAATTCAAAGAATTCATTCAAACTTGCTGCTAATCAGTGAAACCACACAAACGTTTTGCATTTCGCTGGGTATCAGACACCACGATGACTATCACAACAGCAAGACCCAACCAGGTAACATTTTACTGATGCAGTCCTGAAGCAACAGTATAAAATGTCCTGTTGTGGTATGGGTAAGTCCTTCTAATTGTTTTTTTGATACCCAGTGGGTGCACAGTTTGCCATTTTCTCAGTCCGATGTTCATAGAATCAGGCGTCAGTGGGTGTCCAATAATAATTCCAAGAGTTTTTCTGTGACTAGGCTGTGCTTTTTGAATATATTCTGTGAAAGTGCCTTTGGCAGCTGTAAGAAAGTTTCGTTTTGTTAAGATCACAGACTTGGCAATCTGCAAAGTGTGTCGGATCACAATCTCAAGGCGATTCTGATTTCTATGAGGGTCAGAGCTGAGATTTATTTGTGGTTTAAAAAAAAAAAGCAGCACAATAGGTGGCACTGAATAATTCGAAATGCATATGACATCACTGGCATGTATTATGCAATACATAAAACTCCCTCTTAGTTTCAGTCACAATGGGCAAGACAGCAGACCGAACAGAGCTGATAACCTAGGTGTTTGTTTTGGAGATGCTGTAGTTTCGAGACAGCTTTTTAAAGTGTGGTAAGAATGATGTGCTGCAGGTAATATAACAGTTATTACATCCTTTAAGACAATGAATAGTCATAGCATCAATTAACAAGCAGCAATAAATAAATCCCATCTGATTCAGTCTATTAAATACTGAATATTAATCTAATCAGATTTTTTTTTTCATATAAAGTGTCTCATACAGGTGGAAAGCCAAAAGGTCTATGGTAATAAAAACACATGGAAACAGACAGATTGTAAACAGATGTTACCACACCTGTGAGATGTATAGTTTTTTTTATTTATTTTTTACCAGGCAATCATGTACCATTACTGTAGGCTTTTTTTTTTTTAAATACAGTACCATTAAAGGAAGTTCAACCAAAACATGTAAGCAGCCATCAGTTATGAGGCAAAGCCAAACATAGCTTCTGGAACTGATCAAATAAATAATGTAAGTAATGAGCCAATTCTGGCTCTCTGAATGTACTGTAGACAGTACATATACAGTTATTATTATTGTTTATTTAGCAGACGCCTTTATCCAAGGCGACTTACAGAGACAAGGGTGTGTGAACTATGCATCAGCTGCAGAGTCACTTACAACTACGTTTCACCCGAAAGACAGAGCACAAGGAGGTTAAGTGACTTGCTCAGGGTCACACAATGAGTCAGTGGCTGAGGTGGGATTTGAACCGGAGACCTCCTGGTTACAAGCCCTTTTCTTTAACCACTGGACCACACAGCCTCCTATACAGTGTAAGCTGTTACACTCTGTGTGTGTTAAACAAGGATGTGGATTTGTGGATTTGTTTAAACCAGGAATTCACTTGTAACTGTCAAACCTCTTGCTAAGAACAATGTTAGTTTTACGGTAATACAAAATGTTAAAACTTTTAATATAGATGGACGAACAAGACTATAATGATACTGGAATTGTGTAGTTACTAAGGCTTTTCAGACATCATTAGCATGCCAACATATCACCTTTGTATTGAAATGCATAAAAGCCTACACTACTTCCTGAGACATTTTCTGTGAGGTAAATCGTAACTGCTTTAAATGTCTTATGAATGAATACCTCTTACCATGTAAACCTAATAAAACAGTTCATACTCTAACTTCTATTATAACGTTATTGGTCCTTATTGTCATGCTCTATTAAGCCTGTTTGGATAAATAAAAATCAAAAAAGTAAAAAAAAAAAAAATCTTGAAACAAGTTTCAAAACACTTATTTAATAGAGACATTCTTTAGTGTACAAAGTGCCTTATATTGGTGTTAGCACCTCCTTTATAAAAATCTTTGATGTGCACAAATGCATTCATTTATGTGTGTGTATATATACATATTTACGGATGTAAAAAAAGAAACAGATAGGAAGCAGTACATACATTATACAACTCGTCAAAAGCATGATTGAGGCTGTGATAGCTTTCTGCTGCAGCAGGTAATGATGCTTATCAAGCATTTCTGCAGACGTGAAATACAGCAGATAATACAATGAGGATGTGCAAACGTACTTCCTTCCTCAAGTACTACTCGAAAGAATCAGTTGCACCTGTAGCCTGATGTTAGCTGCACTCTGGATAACATTTTTGAGCAGCTACTGCCTTTATATATAGTCTTTTTTGCCAAGAATGTATTCTTGATCTTACGATGTTATGCGTAATGCTTTTTTTTTTTAGATATTGCTCGGGTAAACAGTGCTACTGACAGCTGGATACCTTCCTTTACAAACGATCTTCATTGACAGTGCAATCTGAGCCAAGGGGCTAATGCAGAACAATGGCACATACTGTACAATAGCTGTTGGTGCAGTGATACAATTGAGGTAACATTTTGAAATGCCAGTTGCATCATAATGGTATGAACCTCTACATCCTGGATCATACGTAGTATAAGAGACTGACGTGGTGCTACCATATCAGGACCACTGTAAAAACATCCAGATTCATTGTGTTGCCATTTGTGATGCTTGCATGCCTTGGAGAGAGTCCAGTGAAGGGCAACCAGACTAATCTCAAAGCCAGGGGAATGAACTCTGAAAGTTGAGGGAACCTTTTTATTTATGTAGCTTAGAATATAGAAGAAATAAGGAGACTTGGTTGAAGTCTTTCAGTCCTAAAAAGAGTAGACCAAGTTAACTCCAGACAATACTTCAAGCGCAGAACAAAGCACAGAGGACACAGTTTGACAGTCTGAAGATAGATTTAGGTCAGGTGGTAAGGGATACTGTGCCTCTTTACACAGAGAGTGGTGAGGGTTTGGGTGGGCTACCTAACCATGTTGTTGATACTAAATCACTGGCTTTCTTAAGACCCGACTTCGACAAAGTTTTGAGATCAACCAGCTACTAGGAACCAGATGAGTGTCGATGGACTGAACGTCTTCCTCTTGTTTATACATTTTCACAAAAAATGCTCCTTTTATGTACATGCAGCTTCCCTATCCTTTTTATTATTTAGGGGTAGATGTACTAAAGTGTTAGTCTGTCGCAATCGTTGCAAATCACATGCAAACCAGCCAGAAGTGTAGCGTGAAATGTACTAAACAAGCAAATGCTGTTAGCATCATTTTAACGAATGCGTTGCAGCCGCAGTTCTTATTTGTGCTTTAGCCTTAAATGAATATTTAATTCTGGGCGTTCCTGCAGAAATTCGCAAAAACAAGGTGGAGATTGTGCACAATATATTTTTGAGATGAACTCCCAAGTGCCTAATTTTCACTGAAGTCAGGGTGTACTTACAAGCCGTGAAAACAATGCTTTATGTTTAAAATTCATTGTGAACTGTAAATGTATGTGTGTGCGATTTTTGTTGTATTGTTTTAAACCCGACACCTCCTTATGTCGGACAAACATGTCCGGTTTAGCGAGGACTACTGTATGATTATGAAAAGCTTTTGGGGGTGAAGGTTGGGGCCCCACTATAGTACAGTATCTGACTGCCTTTTATTTTATATATATATATATATATATATATATATATATATATATATATATATATATATATATATATACAGTACTGTGCAAAAGTTTTAGGCAGGTGTGAAAAAATGCTGTAAAGTAAGAATCCTTTCAAAAATAGACATGTTAATAGTTTATATTTATCAATTAACTAAATGCAAAGTGAGTGAACAGAAGAAAAATCTAAATCAAATCCATATTTGGTGTGACCACCCTTTGCCTTCAAAACAGCATCAATTCTTCTAGGTACACTTGCACAAAGTCAGGGATTTTGTAGGCATATAGTCAGGTGTATGATTAAACAATTATACCAAACAGGTGCTAATGATCATCAATTCAATATGTAGGTTGAAACACAATCATTAACTGAAACAGAAACAGCTGTGTAGGAGGAATAAAACTGGGTGAGGAACAGCCAAACTCATCTAACAAGGTGAGGTTGCTGAAGACAGTTTACTGTCAAAAGTCATACACCATGGCAAGACTGAGCACAGCAACAAGACACAAGGTAGTTATACTGCATCAGCAAGGTCTCTCCCAGGCAGAAATTTCAAGGCAGACAGGGGTTTCCAGATGTGCTATCCAAGCTCTTTTGAAGAAGCACAAAGAAGCGGACAGCGTTGAGGACCGTAGGCGCAGTGGTCGGCCAAGGAAACTTACTGCAGCAGATGAAAGACACATCATGCTTACTTCCCTTTGCAATCGGAAGATGTCCAGCAGTGCCATTAGCTCAGAACTGGCAGAAAACAGTGGGACCCTGGTACACCCATCTACTGTCCGGAGAAGTCTGGTCAGAAGTGGCCTTCATGGAAGACTTGCGGCCAAAAGCCATACCTCGGCGTGGAAACAAGGCCAAGCGACTTAACTATGCAAAAACACAGGAACTGGGGTGCAGAAAAATGGCAGCAGGTGCTCTGGACTGATGAGTCAAAATTTGAAATATTTGGCTGTAGCAGAAGGCAGTTTGTTCGCCGAAGGGCTGGAGAGCGTGCACGAATGAGGGTCTGCAGGCAACAGTGAAGCATGGTGGAGGTTCCTTGCAAGTTTGGGGCTGCATTTCTGCAAATGGAGTTGGAGATTTGGTCAGAATTAATGGTCTCCTCAATGCTGAGAAGTACAGGCAGATACTTATTCATCATGCAATACCATCAGGGAGGCATCTGATTGGCCCCAAATTTATTCTGCAGCATGACAAAGACCCCAAACATACAGCGAAAGTCATTAAGAACTATCTTCAGCGTAAAGAAGAACAAGGAGTCCTGGAAGTGATGGTATGGCCCCACAGAGCCCTGATCTCAACATCATCAAGTCTGTCTGGGATTACATGAAGAGAGAGAAGCAACTGAGGCTGCCTAAATCCACAGAAGAACTGTGGTTAGTTCTCCAAGATATTTGGGCCAACCTACCTGCCGAGTTCCTTCAAAAACTGTGTGCAAGTGTACCTAGAAGAATTGATGCTTGATGTTGTTTTGAAGGCAAAGGGTGGTCACACCAAATATGGATTTGATTTAGATTTTTCTTCTGTTCACTCACTTTGCATTTAGTTAATTGATAAATATAATCTATTAACATGTCTATTTTTGAAAGCATTCTTACTTTACAGCATTTTTTCACACCTGCCTAAAACTTTTGCACAGTACTGTATATATATATATAAAACAGTATTAAAATAGGTAAAATGAAGACGGTACAGAATGCTTTGTGCGGGTGCCGTTTACATTTAACAAAAACAATGTTATTTTGATTCTTTCAGACTTGCATGTATAGACGTTATCCTTCAGGCAGCCTCTGCTACAGCAAACCACAACTCAACTGCTGTATTAATATTTAAATTAGTATATTGCGGCTCTCTTCATTAACATATTTTTCTTAGTACATACGACAAAATGTGCACTTTGCTAATTGTCGTAACAGAAATGCAAATTGCGGTGTGTTTCTTGTGACTGGCCCACTTTGTGAGAAGGCGTTACTTACGGTTGATTTGTGTAATATATATATATATTAACAGCCAGAATTCTTTATTACTCTCGGACAAAGTTATTTTTATTCTCCTGTAATCGAATTCATTTTTTATTTTTGTTCATTTTTAGGGGCAGGGCAGATTAGCAGGGGAAGCAATTCAAATAGTAACCCATGCATGTGTGTGAGAGAGAGAGAGAGAGAGAGAGAGAGAGAGAGAGAGAGAGAGAGAGAGAGAGAGAGAGAGAGAGAGAGAGAGAGAGAGAGAGAGAGAGAGAGAGAGAGAGAGAGAGAGAGAGAGAGAGAGAGAGAGAGGACAGAATATTAATACTAAGGAGAAGAAAACTACAAATGAATAACTTTGAAGTAAAACTAATTCTGATTACTGCTCTCACAACAACAAAACAACACTGTATGTTGCATCTTATGAGGCTTTCCAGGTGTTTAAATGTTGTTAACACCTGGCTATCCAAAGCACAATAAAAAGAAGGGACAAACAACTTTCACAAAACACCTTGGGCCAGATTTATATGGGTCGTTACACCAAAAATGCAAAAATGGTGCTTATAGCATTTTGGTGTAAAACCTTAAATGTGGCTCTGGTACTCAGAACAGGCAAATAGTGGATATTCAGCGTCTGTGTCTTTCATGAGAACTAACCACCTCCTGCCACAGGTAACAGCCGCTATTAAAAATAGCTTCTGCAGAAGAGCAAAGCAAACGACCACCATATAAATAGGAAAACCACATCTTCATTCTTCTAATGCTTTTTGGAGACAGTGTAGTGCAGGATATTTGAAAGTACTGTAGATGAAGTATTGAGGAGTGGGCTGCTCTTCATTGGGATTTTTTTTTTTTTAAATTAAGATTATTGCCAGAAATGATAAGCATGAAAACACCTAATTAAGGATAATCTGATACCCGTAACCCAACAGAAGAGAGTTCTGGGGTGGCGTACATTTAATTGGGGAAAAAATATCATATTGTGATTTACAACAAAATAAGAAGGGTTAGAAACTCACAGTAGCCCTGCTGCACTCAGTCCTAGGTTTGAGAATCCAGGAATAGGTATATTATTGAAATGACCAGGTAGGTGTCAGGAGATTGAACAATTTGCCCTTGTGGTAAACCTTCACTAATCTAACTTCTCATCCTAGCATGAATAAGGCCGTAGGTTTATAATTGGGAGTTGTTCACGCAGCTATAAGGGGAGACATTTATTCTAACAAGGGCCAAGCTCTTGGCTCCTGATCATTTAAATAATATATTTAATTGAGGGGGTTCTGATACCCAGAACTAGGTGCAGCAGGGCTAGTGTGAGTTTCTAACGCTGATAAGTAGTTGATGAAATTCCTGGAACTGCAACATGCTCTAAATAACTGAGGATTATCCCAGTGGAGTAATAATTGATCAAATCAACCCCTCAGTAAGTTGGTACTGGAGTCCATCGTTGAGCAACTTGAAATGAGGAACTTTGGGAAAGTGTTAGATGTTGGCTTCAAAGTTCACAGCTGGCCTATATGAAGCTATGCAATAAGACTAGGTCCCGTGTCTAATACAGCCTGCCAAATATTAAATGCATTGCTGCGTGCTCAAACAGCCCAAGCCATATCACATATTGGAAGGTAATTCTACATCATTTAACTTATTAACTCTTGTACTGAATTTTTTCATGTAATTTATTTTTCATGAATGCATTGTTATTA
This sequence comes from Acipenser oxyrinchus oxyrinchus, assembly GCA_030684275.1. NCBI lineage: Eukaryota > Metazoa > Chordata > Actinopteri > Acipenseriformes > Acipenseridae > Acipenser > Acipenser oxyrinchus. Next base: position 30,410 of record JAGXEW010000549.1, read on the forward strand.
CACAGGATTGTATGAAAGTTTCTGAGAAGGCAGTTTCTGTTGCCCCTAGTAACAGTATGATCCAAGTTTTAAACAACAACACATAAGGAATACAACTTTAAAAAAAAAAAAGAAAAAAGAAAAAACCGTTCTAAGTGGTCATCTGGAAGCCACTGTCATGTGCCAAGAGACCTCTTCTGTGAAAGCGGGCAGTGTTCAGCTTCTTTTGAACGAGAATTCTTGAAACTCCAGCATTTACTGTGAGATTAGGGGTTGCTGCTGCGGCATGGTTTTAATGCAAATCTTGTGAGCTCTCTTCTGAAAATGACACAGAAAGGCTTGTTAGAAGAAAGAAAGGGGAAAAACCCTCAGCTCTTCCTCTCCTATCAAATAGAAAAGACATTCACATCATAAAGATGAAAGAAACCAACATGCTATCATTAAAGCTTTCCGGCTGCAGTAAATACTTGAGTGTTACGTAATTAAGCCACTAGTGCTCCAGACCCTTCAGTAATATGTTAAGAAAAGCAGAAATAATACTGGTTCTATTTTTCAAGTACGATTCTTTTGTCTCCATTCACTGTTCATGTTCGTATGTTATTTCAACTTCAGTTTCTTTGCACATTATGTTCTCTTAAAAAGAATGACAACATAGCACAACACAGGTTTAACCAGTTACTGTAGCTGTTAAATCGTTAAAGCTACTGGACTAGCAAGTCAAAGAAGAGTACTGTATTTGCAGTACCATTAAGATTCAGTGGATTTGTTTCTTTATCTGACAAAGATGTGTTAAATCATTAAACACATGCATAACAAATGAAGCAGCTCTGTTAGGAGCCAGCAGCAGTGGTTTAGCAAGGAACTTCGGGGTGAATAGCCTGATATGACGTTAGCTAGGCCTGCCACTTAAATCCTGATCTTCTCCAGTAAAGCGCCTTCAGGTTGAGGAACCTTCAAGGAACTTTATAGTATAGTGTTAATTGAGAGTTTACATGGAGAATGTTGCTTATATAAATGTAGAGTACCTGAGGCATTGAAAGGTCAAATGATCACAATATCTGAATGGAATGAGGAAGGTGGTTCAGTCCTGGCACTTAGGCTTCTCCAGGTAAGCGCAAAGCAAGTTAAACTCCAGGTAAATGCAGATATAAAGAAAAAAAAAATGTGAACTCAAATATGTGCCCTACAGGAGAAAGCTGACATCATCAAAGTGGATGTAAATATCTTCATCTAAGTGTAAAGCAAAGTCCATGACATCAGTGGTTGATATAAGTGTGTACGAAAAACAAGAAAAGAATAATGAGAATGGGTTCACCTCCCATTTTTCGTCGGATTGTTAAAGGGAATCTGAAAAATCACCCCAGTTACAGAGCAGCTCAGCGCCTCCACTTCTGTATTCTTTTATCCAAGGAATCAATATTGTATGTTATTGACCCATGCATAATGTCGCTCTTGCTCATTTGCTTTTGGAAACTAGTTCAGTAATGCGCCAACAATGTGGAGACGAAGCCAAGCATTGAAGGCTTTGTGTTGGTTAGTGTTCAGCTTCGAGAAATTAATGTGGTGTGAAATTAGCATTTTATCTCACGGCAGATACAGTAATAGAGGCAATTAGAGTGCAGTAGTAGTGATGCTCAGACTAGTGGGTCAGGCGCTAGCAGGGTTAAAGTTTGTTCCTGAAAAGAACGGACCAGAGCTGGATGTCGCCAACCCTTAATTTGGCATGGCTATAATAGTTTGGAAAGTGCCCACAATAGCCTGAGCTTTTAAAGGCTTGAAGCCATTGCTTTACAGTTATATAGAAGGCAGCTGGGATAAAGCTATTAGAAATGAAGAGCCCTATTCACAAACCTGTATTTGGTGACAATAATTAACACATCTAAAATAATTATGCATGGAGTTACTACTGAATTATTATGAATTTTATATTCAATATAGTCAATTGGTGGTATTTTAAAATGTGTGCCAATTCTGAATGATGATTTATTGGGCCTTATTCACAAAACTTTAAGGACTGTCTTCCTAAAATGTTTTTATTTTTATTTTTAAGGACTGTTCTATTTTGAAGAGATGTTTTCTCAGCTTTAACAGTGAAAAAATAGCGTAAACTTCTAACTCATCTAAAACATGTGTTATTAGCTCATGCTGCTAATTCTTGGTGCGTGTTTGATCATACAGTGTTATTCTGTGTGTGTCTTCACTCCCCTTTGACAAGCTGTGCTGGGGCGTCTCGTCTCAGTTTATTTTTCTTTAACTAGTTCTGTGACATTATGGTCAGTTGTAGCAACACATGGGAACATGTAACACAATAAAATAAAAAGGTCCTTATGTACCCTTTAATACTACTGTATATGTAAAAACTATGTTCAAAACCATAGAAGGCACTACATCTTTACAATCCTAGCTCTAGATGTATTTTCAAACTTCTGTCTTGCGATCAGAACGTAACCAGTTAGAGTTCTCAATGGGACCGCCAGATAGTCACGATGAAGGACAGTATAAATCAGCCTTAAAGACTAGTCTAGACCTAGATTTGAACTTCACTCTTGGTCTTCAACTGCAAGTTTCAATGGAATATGTTGGTACGGCTCTCCTGAAGAGCACGGTCCAGTAGGCAGGATTTACCTTTGAACCCAACATTTCAAAACTGCCCATAAAAAAAAATACTATAATGGTTAAAACATAGGCATAGCAAACTGTTGTAAAGAATAGTGAAAAGGTTCTTGAGATGTGGCCAATTCAGTTATGTATGGTAAATACATGTCCGTGCAAACTTTTATAAGGGAGAAAAAGTTGAAGTTAAAAAACTGCTTGGTTTTCAGGAACTAAGCAAAACTGGTTGGCATAAACAAACAGCTTATGCATTGAAAGGGATGTGTGTACTGTACATGAAGGATTTAAAGCAGGCAGTAGAAACAGTTCAAAAGTAATGGTTTAATCATACTATATAAATCAGCTTGACAGGGTAGCTAATGATGACATTTAAATGGGAAATCATGTTCTATGAGTATAACCAAATGGTTGCCTTTTTCCCTAGGTGCTTCATTTAACTTGATGAAAAGTGAAGTTGGCCCATCCCAAAGGGGGGCTATTAATTTAGTCTAATCCTTCTTTAACAATCATGAAGCCCCCTGTGTATACTCTCTGAGTGTACGCTATGCTCAAACAAAAAGACGATAGGATCATTGATCATCTAATCACTGCTTAGAGACTCCTGCAGTGGGAAACCTGATACTGATGGCCTTGAGATGTCCCAAGTACAAATCCCCACTAGGCTTTGAAAGAATCAGAAGCAGTCCCTTTTAATACTACAAATAATTCAGCCAAAGCAATGAATTAATGCTCCACAGTGCTATGATTGCAGGGTGTGTCGACACACTGTGCTTACTCTGACTTAAAAACAGAGGTGGGATAAAAAGGAGTTTTCACTTTTAAAATGGCTTACCAGATTCAGATTTAAAAAATTGGGCATCCAAGTGCTTATTGGGCACAAAGTGCTTCTTTCCTACACAACACTCAACAGTATAAAACCGCAGCAAATGAAAAACTGTAGAAAAAAATCTCAGAACCAGGTCATGCAACAGCACTGCATTCAACCAGTTTTACCTTCACAATGACAGTCTAGACTATCACCTTTCAAAGACTCTCAGAGTTTAGGTTATAACTTATTTATATTATACGGTTATTTGAAGAAAAAAACTCACTATATTTGTACATACTTTGAAAAAAAAAAAAACACACACAGCAAAGTCAGTGGCCAGTAGCTTGATCCTGGAGCAAGCATCACAAAGGCAAGGTCTGTGGGTAAATCTGCAGCTGCATGCTTCAGTGCTGTGTTTCACAGCAATAATGTCATTATTAGTGTTTGAGGAGTCCTCGAAGGAAAAGGGATGACAGGAGGCGACTGGCTGAAAAGTCCTAGGAGCAGTGGAAAAACAGTAGGGGAGCATGTGCTGGGGTTCTCAATTCTCTGGAAAACAAGAGTGTCATATATTGCCTCTGGCTCGTGTTTAGCTCTATCCTGACTCATTCGAGTTTGAAATTTGTACGGATAGTATACAGGCACTGATTGCTGGCCCAGGGGGTATTATCCTGTCTAATAGGGTGAGCTGTTGCTTCTCAAAAGAGGTAGACAAACGGCTGTGCGCCTTTGAGCTGGCTTGTTCGGCTGATTATGGAAATAATAACAGCAGCTGCGATGCATATGGTTGCTATTACTGAGGACACTCAAACTTCATTTGTAACCCTTTTAAACTATTAACTGAGAAATTATCCATTTCAATTGTGTGTTTCAACATGTGCTTTTTTAAGTTTATAAATATACCTTTTTTCTGGTTGAAAACAAGCCAGTGAAAAGACCCTTTTAAGGTTAAGGTTTTGATTTAGTTAAAGGTTTAGGAAAAATTGTGATTGAAGTTTCAGGTTTAGGTTTATGTGTAGATGCATCGAGGTTCTAGGAATATTTGCCTCTGGATGAAGCGACAGTGTGAATCAGAGTAGTGCTTTTAGACAGATTTGCTTTGAAATAAGCCAGCCACCATACAAAGCACGCAAGCTAATGAAGAACCCTGAACAAATGCAGAGTTGATGATAATATAGCTAACAGCAACTTGCAATAGGGAAAAGAGCTGTACAGACTGTGCCACTTTATCGGGATGCCACGGCAGAAGGAAAAATTTCCTGAATAAGTGGCTGTCCCAATTAAACGAGAGGCAATTGAGGTGACCTTAGTCCCACTTTTTATTATTTTTAATGAAAACAAAAAGAATGAAATCACATCACATTATGATTAAATATTAAATAAATAATTTAAAATACGAGTCAATGTTTTTTTATATAAAATTGGTTGGGAAATATCTGTGTCCTGATTGGCTGATAGGCATTCCAAGCCATTGAATTATTATAGTACAACCAACGGGTAAAAACAAGTCACAGCAACTAAGACTAATTACAAACAGATATTATTACGATGAGCATTTAAGAACGTTTAAAAATAATTTTGGCCGCCATTTTTCCCCAATATAAACAAAATAATACAATGTCAGACTTCCTCCATGTAAATTTTAACTTGTCTGGTGACTCCAATGTCCACACATCCCTGAAGGATTTAGACCGCAACAGTTTGGTAACGGAAACAACAGAGACACCTCTCTCTCAGTACTGCTGAAATTAATACAACTGAAGCCAATAAAGAAGAGCGGAATACTAAAAAAGTAAGTCAGTTTTTAATGATTGGTCAGCACAAACAAAAAAATAATATGGACTGGAAAAATGTATCTAAGAATGAATTAAACACAGTTTTAAGAAGTTTCTTTGCTGAACAAGTGAGAACATCGGCTGGCACACAGTATTCAGTTAGCAGCTACACAAGCTTGCGAGCTGGCCTGAATTGTTTTTAAATTCTCCCACAGTGGGACAATCTATAAACCTCATTTCAGATACCCACTTTAAAACAGAAAACAGCGTCTTTATTTCTGTCCTGAAAACTTACACGACAACAAAAGACAAGTCACAACATCACCCTGATGTATCCCAAACAGAGTTAAACAAACTTCATGGTACTCAGGACTCAGATATCTCCCAACCCATTTTATAAGGTAGATTAAGAAGCTATTGGGCACCAGCTGAGAAAGACAGGAAGTCCTGGAGTTACATCCTTTGTGGAGTACCGTCGTCAACTCATAAACAAAAGTCAGAAACAAACTCCCCTACTCACCAAACAGTGCCACCTACTGCACAATCTGTCCAACTGTGTGACCAGCCATTTTATTTAGAAAACTGTACATTCCCTGTTACAGTCAGCTTCATTAAATACTCAAAATAATGTATAAATTAATTTAATTTGAGACAAAAAACTAAAAATATACTGATAATTTATTGAATTTATTTAATGTATTATTAAAAAGAATTGGGTTATCTGTTAGATTCATTGGAACTATTACATTTATTGGAACTATTTTTCCTAGCGTAGTAATATATTTAGGAAAAATAAACCTATATTCATTTTTAAATAAAAATGTGTCTGTATCTTTATTTTTAAAAACTAGTAACCCATTTCATAAGCACAATAAGACACTCCAGGATGTTGGTTGTGCTGGAATAACCGCACTTCAAGGGGCTAAAGGCACTTGGCCTCTGACCTCGTGCTTTACTACGCCCTGGGCGTGCAGTTATTCTAGCAAAAAAACACCCTAGAGTGTCTCATTGCTTACTTATTCCTAAACAAAATTAATCGCACCTGCGATGTTGACACGCCCACTTTCATTGCAAGAGCAGCCTGAGAAACCACAGGAGACTCCTCCTCCTTCAAGAGGTCAATGTGGTTTACGCTATTTACGCAAGGCACACCGTAATCACGTACTCACTGCACTCTGCTACGCAACCTGTTTTGCTCTGAAAAGAGAACTCTGTTCATCATTTGAAAATACTATATCCCAATTAAACAAAGTGGCATCCCAATTAAACGACATAAATAGCATTGGGAAGAACCGTAACCCAGTTATATACCATTTAAGCAGCAATCTCGATTATCAGTACCCGATTAGCTGGCACCGACTGTACATGGAGGCCTGTGGAACTTTCAATGTAACCTACTTGGAAATATGTGTTGTCTAGAAAGTGGTGGCTGTATAGTATATACGTTTTATATTTGGGTCACAGATTGTTCAGTATCACTAAATAGAATTTCAACTCTTGAGGGTAAATATAGTACATGTTACTATTAGACTACATGCAGAGGAGAACCCCAAACTGAAAGGCTTGCTTTTGCTTATGCAAGGCCTTGGAATGCACAGTGTTACATAACTGTTGAATCACACTTGATCCAGCCTGCTGCTAGGCAGCTTCTGCACTCAGCACATTGAATGCTGGCTTGTTGTCCCAGGTCCTCTGCACACTTTCTTCAGCAGAGCTGACTGCTGGTAAAATAAAGCTGGCAGCTCAGCTTACAGAATGCTTCGGCATCAGTAGTGTGTATTCACTTTGGCTTGGTTTAAACACGCACACACATTAATGGCCATCAAAGCCCTTTTCACGCCCATATGCTCCTGACTGGAAACACTTCAAAAGTATATTATTATCACGTGTTATTATAGTAATATTCACTACATGTACTTAGCAGCAATACATTCTGTCGTAGTGAGGATAAATCACTAATAGAAATACAGTACTTAAAACATCCACCAACATTTAAGTTATTCTCTCACAGAATTATGTGCTGTTATGTAGGAAACCGTGTAAGACTTCAGTGCAATGCACTGTATGTTGAAAGTAGTAAAAACATTTAGTCTCATCTCCTCAGCTTCTTGGTCAACCCTAATTCTTGACAGCGTGGTCACTCAGCTGGCAATATGATTGATTTGATATGTATCTGGATCCTAGATTGCCATTCTCAAGGTCATGTATACCGGTTCTGTGGCATTAAAATGGACACTGGCATGCAGTGAGCGCCAGTGAGTTTTTAGATTATAACCTAGGGAAAGTGACTTCATTAAAGATAGCGGGCAAAGCTGTGGAGGCGAGAGAATCCTTGTTCTAAGAATAAGATGTACAGCTCAGGACAGATTAGTGGAACTACGTGTTAATCAATTTACACTGGCTAATATACACTGTGATTCCACTCACAAGATTATCAATGAGTTGATTCTTTCTGTATCATAGTAGTAAGCGTGTTTTTGTTACCACAAAAGAATTCCAGTAATTTACTTGTTCATCCCATGTTTCGTATCTCTCAGAACATTTTGACATGCTGAGAGGGACATTTAGCTATAAAACAATGGATATTTTTAAATTTATTCTGGAGACTCTTTAATCTCTTATCTTATTAATCTTGAGAAAAGAAAATATGTTTTTTTGCCAGAGGCAGCAGAACCTGAATTTGTGTTTAGTGGATTTTGGCTCCCTAATGAGAGGAATTGAATTAGTTTGGAGAGGCTACCTTAATGCTCTGTAATTGTGATGAGGCACTCGCCCTCTTAACAATTAAAGATGCAGAAGCCCTGTCTCTTTAGAGATTATAAAGCCAGATTCAGCAAATAATGGTTGATTTGGGTATACAGTAGAGATGGAATTGGTTACCTGCAGTGCAGAGATCAATGGGTTAATGATAAAGCACTAGCAAAAATACATCGAGTAAATGTATGTTTTGATTTTAGTTTCTGAACATAAAATGCATGCCGCTTTCATTAAATGATCAGCTTGCTCTTCTATGAAGATGAATGCAGAAACATTGAAAACGCGTGAAAATTTAATGTAAATAACAGTAGATACGATGTCCTGCTATTTATTTGCTCGCTTTGTTCTTTAGACTCAACTGTCATTTTTCCAAATTCAAATACAATTATTTTGCTCATATTAAGCATTGAGGATAATTACACCACTGCTTGTCTCCAATTCTAATGAGAAAAAGAGGATCCTTGGGAGCCAGACAAGGAATTATTTTATCTTTCTTCGTTTATATTTTTGTAGGTATAGGTGTGGGAGGGTGTATAATTGTATAATCTGAGGGTCAAGTGAAGTGAATGAAAATATTTATGTAAGTGATTACAATACCTCACTTCCCACCTCCGAATTTAAATAAGGAACAGAACTATAAACAACTTTATATCCTAATGCAATGCATAGATTAAGACAGCAGCCTCTTCCCTGATTCCTTCAGTGTCACAGCTGTCTGATTCTTCACATCTCCTCATTCTCCAATCTGTCTTTATCCTATGATAGCTGGGCCTACTGATTTGCACACTGTCACAGCCATATAAAAGATTTACTGTAAGTCATTGTGGCAGGGCAGAAGCCCTGCTGCTGTAAATAGTGTGTGTGTGTGTGTGCGTGTGGGAATGTAAGGTTGGCACGGGTGGGGTTAAATCTGTCCCTGTCAGCAATCACAGGTGTGGTCATTCCCCAATTAGGTAATTGTATAAAAGGAGCCAGAAATCCTTTGTTGGGGAGAGTTTGGGGGTGAGTGTTTGTACAGTGATTTTTGTATTGTTTTGTTTCAGTAGTGAAGGCTAATGCCCAGCCTACAAGTGATTTTATTATTTTGTTTGACCATTTTATATTGGCCATCGTGCCAGTTTATTTTGTTCCTGTTTTTGAGTTTGTTTTTGTTAATACAAATGATTTTTATTTTGTTTTGTTTTAATTTGAAATTAGAAAGAAGAAACCATAGTGGAATAATTTTTGCACTGGAGCAAAAATCTTCATACATCCCAAGCAAATATGAATAACATGTTACAAATCAAAAAGCAAGCCCAAAGACTTCTTTCCTATGGTGCTACTGACAGGCTGCGGGAGAGGCCTTTTCTTTCGTTTGATACGGTTGTCATGAATATGTATTTCAACTTAAAGATAACAAGCTTTGAGCTTAAAGTAAAATATGAACGTCTGACTTTAATTTAACATAATGAAGGAAAATAAATGAATAAACAGGCCTCACATATTTTAACAGAAATCATTAACTTGGCAGTAATACAACACAGTTATCAAATGAGCCACAGGCATCAATAATCGAATTGTCCTGCTTCCACTGCCAGAGCGAAGGTACTGTATATTTTGAATATTCACATATTACCCACAAGTGAACCAAGAGTTTGGCCGTCCATCTATTTTTCACACTTATATTTTACATTCATATCCGTGGCAGAGAATATAAGTTTTTGTTTTGTTACAGTGGAAATGTTTGTTATTAAGAAACTGATGTGCCTCTGCTGTTTATTGATCTGTGGTCTGCCTCCCTAGGGGCTCTTGAAAGATTGGAGCAGTTCAAGAGGTTCTTTGTTCTGAAATATTATAATTTTTTTTAGAATATATGTATAAAATACTTTTAACTTCTGAGCGTTCCATGCTTATTTATATTTATACAAGAAAGTACATTGGGAGTCAGCAAAATTACATGTTGTGTATTTCTAGCATTTTTTATAAATATCTCCGTTTTAAAATCCCTGTGCTTGACATCTCCAAAAGGGCTGCTATTTAATCTTTTTTTTTTTTTAACCACACTAACAAGCTGTCCTAAAGGGAGCCATTATGTTGCAATGCATTGTAAAGAGAAGTAAATCATGCATTCTTTTACTTTGATAGCCAAAGTGAGATACAACATTCACTGTTCCATAAAAGACCCGTTGTAGCAATTGTATAGCCTGGTATGACTACAGCACAGCTTGCCCTAGGTCACATAGTAAGGTATTAATTTAACACAAAACCATATGACCCCATTATTTCCCCATTCTGTTCTGGTATTAATGAAGCATTTCCCAAACTCACCCATATCAAAAATGTGAAAAGATTGTATCCATTTTAAAAGTGTATAAACCTAAATAAAAGCGGCTAGAAAATGATATGGAATATGTTGCCCTAGCAACAATGAAAAAGCAAGTGTCATGAAGCAGTGCTGTATATTTGTATTTATTTATTTATTTAATCCATAACAATTATTCTTAGCTGGGACAAAAAATAGATGAAAATATGAAGCAGTTGCACTTGTTGACCAGTTTATTTTTTAAATGTATTTTGTTTGTTAGGTTCCTGGGAAGAAAAAAGGGCTTTAAACTAAAACATTACCAGTTCATTATTCTAAATATTGATATAAAAATAATGTATTTAAAACTCTTCACCAGAGTTAAATAAGGTACAGGACTATAAAACTTATATAAACTTATTGACTTCCTTTATTGCTGCTTCTTTTCTTTAGTTTTTTTTTGACAGGAATTGGGTCTTCAAAACAGTTTGCAACACAGATTGTAAAATACCTCTGTTTTCTCTCTGCAGTCAGAGACCCATTTTAGAAAAACAGAGCCTCTTTTTGTATTATTTACTGACATTCGCTGACAGGAAAGAGCCATACAGACTGTGTTTACTGAAAATTTCTATTGTGCACCTCAAGGGGCCTGTTTTTCAAAGTCATCCACTGAGTGAAAAATTGATCTTCTCTGTAATGCAAAGCACCGTCATGTTGGCTTAACTCTTTCTGTGCCGAGAACAGTGTCTCTTTGACTACCAAGAGAGGCTGTTAACGGTTACTCCAGCCGTACTAACATCTTTGAAGCTCATGACTCACAAATAAAATATTCTAAAATATTGGAGATTTTGTGTGACTTAGAACAACAACAGCATTGTATGGTAATGAGAAGGTTTAATGGGGAAGACTCACCCAGATCTGCACCTGCTTCTGTGGTTGACTATATACTATGAAATCCCCTTGTGTTTTCACTTTGATCTGCTTGCTTCTTCTTCCCAGAATCGTACTGGAATATGACGCTGTAGTGTGGTCGAGAATTTACCTGCAAAAATCATCCACAGTCAAGAGAGTGGTGCGAAACTACAAGCAGCTATGATAGGTGAAAATAGCGACTCGTCACATAGGGTATAATGGCCTATTAAAAACATGGGCTTCTCGGGGCTCCCCGAGTGGAGCATCCATTAAAGGCTCCCAGGATGCGCCTATAGCCTGGACGTCGCAGGTTCGAGTCCAGGCTATTCTATTGCCGACTGTGGACTGGAGTTCCCAGGGGTGGCGCACAATTGGCTGAGCACCGCCGGGGAGGGGGAGGGTTTTGGTTGGCCAGGGTGTCCTCGGCTCACCACGCACCAGCGACCCCTGTAGTCTGCCTGGAGCTGCATTGTCCTCCAACGCTGTAGCTCTGAGGTGGCTGCATGGTGAGTCTGCAGTGTGAGAAGAAGCGGTTGGCTGATGGCACATGCTTGGAGGACAACGTGTGTTCGACTTCGCCGCTCGAGTCAGCGCAGGGGTGGTAGCGGTGAGCCGAGCTTAAATAATAATTGGATAGTCTAAATTGGGAGAAAATAATAAAAATAATTGGCGACTGCTAAATGTAAAAAACCCCAAAAACATGGGATCCTCACATAGCGGCAGCAAAAACAAAAAATAAAATCAGTTTCAGGCTTCACACACACTGAATTCACGAGAAGAGAAATTAATTTGATGAAATTAGTTGGTCTGGTCACAGACCAAGCCTCCACACAGATATTATGAACAAAATAAGAAGAGATAAAAAGCACTCTGGCTGGCTGGCTTTCCTATGCAGCCTTCCTGGTTTCTACTGCACCACAATGTCACTTCACATCCATCCAAAATATCAAAGGCAGTGGATGCCACAACCTTGCAGTACAGCAGTGAGAACATTTTTGATTACAAGCATATATGTTGTACATTTATAATTGATCTTAAAAATACTTTTCCTTATAAGTGCTGTCCTACGCCTAGATATTTATCACAAAATGAATTATTTACCATTTAACCTCCTGGTGGATTTTATTATTTACTAGGAGTTGAGTGGAAACCAGGTAACATAGCAGTTTAGAGCTTCAGGAACAAGAAGCGTCATTAGGCTGAGACACTTTAGCTTGTGTTTAGCTTGTGTGTCTCAATGCCTATAAGTGCACTGCAGACCTTTTGGGATTTGCTCTTGAAAATAAGTCAAATCTATGTATAAACCACATCCCCTTTTGAGTTTGTAATTTTATGTATTTTTGTGTATAAATGTGTTCACATTTGTTCTCATGTATGCTAAAGTAAAGCAAGAAAAACACAGGAATTAAATTTAAATTACAGGAATTTCATTTTTCTGCTGCCCTGGACATACAAAGAATTCACTGGGCGAGTGCCGGGTCTGGAGTGAAAGGTTGTTGCTTGGAGAGGTAGTTTGAGGAGTGGCCTCAGGGATAGGATAGGAAAGGAAAGAGGTTCCTGACCGGCAGGAGCCTTCTTGGCCAGAGGAGAGAGAGAGGCCTTGAAGGCAGGCTGTTCTGCAGCCTCGGGAGGCAAAAAAGATAGATTGCTCATGGAGCCCACGATCATTCTAATATCTTAAGATAAAAATGTAGCAAGAAACTGGAAAGTACCACATTTATTGGGTTACTTTTAGAGCTAGTTTAGGCAATATAATATTGGGCTACTTTTGGGCTGGTTTTGGTTGACTTTGGGCTACAAAGGTATTTAATTTCTGGTCCCCTCTGAGAACCCCTCCTCGGTGAAGGCATGGATTTCGTAGTCATAGAGGTTGGGGAAATGAGCCTTACTTACCCCCAGAGAAGACCTTGATGCAATGGCAACATGGGAAGGAGGAGGGGAGGAGGGGGAGAAAACAAACTGAAAACGCTAGACAGTGAGCTGTGTGAGATTCAGGCTTAAATAGGAAATAGGAGAAGATTGACAGGGAAAGCAGGGTGGAGCCCCGGATCTCGTTTCCCGAAAAACGCCTATAGGCTATCATTTAAATTCAAATTGAATGCTGATACACTTATTCAGTTGATCTCTTCATCCTAGTGATTACCTCCTAATCGTCAGGTGTATATTCAACACTTCATTTCTAAATCATATTATTTTGATTGAGCACTACTGTGTCTAAAGTTGATATTGGAATAGCAAGCACCAGCTAAATACTATGGGGTTGCGGCTGTCTCAGTAGTCACAAACGAGTAAGTCTAGGGTGAAATGTACTAAACAAGCGCAGTGCTGTTAGCGACTTTTTTGGAAATGCTTTGCAGCACCAGTTCTTCTTTGCGTTTCAGCCTTAGATGAATATGTAATTATGGTCGTTCCTGCATAAATTCACAAAAATGGGGTGGAGATAAAGCAAATTGGGGTTCTCGAATATTATAATGAGATGTACTAAAGCTGTCGGCAATTGCAACACTTACAATTGCATAAATTTGCTAAGAACTTTTGAAAGCACGTTTTAAACAGTCACAATTAGCAAATCTTTAAAATGCAGTGTGAAAAACACAATCCCATAACCATGGCTGCTGTGATTGCAGCAAGAAGGAGACATTGTTTTAAGCAAGAATTTGTAACTTGAGAAGAAAAAGGTTATTTCGTACCCACATTACCTTATTTGATTTAAATGAAGAACAAATTAAGCACAGGTACAGACTCAGCAGCTACATAACTCTTGACCTGCTGTCTGATTTAAAAATGACCTGGAGCCTGTCACCTAGAGAAGCCATGCTATCCCAGCAGTGGTTAAACTGTTGTCCACCCTGCATTATCTTTCCTCTGGGTGCTTTCACGGGACTGTGGCAGCTGTTGCTGGCATTTCCCAGTCTGCTTTTTCTTGTTAGTTGCCAGTTGTGCTCAATGCATTTTTGAGGTGAACACCCAAATACCTATTTTTTCCCTAAAAGCAGGGTGTACCTACAAGCCTTGAAAACACATTTCTGTGACATTTCTGGTTTCCCCAACATGTTGGGAGCAATAGACTGCACACATGTGCCGCTAACCCTCCAGCTCATTCTGAGCATCTGTACAGCAGTAGGAAACACACATATTCTATTAATGTGCATGTATTTTGTAATTGTGCACAGTTTAGCACTGCACTACTGACTAACTTAAATAAACACTGACAGTATACATTTGGCTTATAGGCTAATTTGTTGCTGGTCTCTTGAAATTCGTATTGACGAGAATTGACTGTCCTCCTGTAAGTATCATAAGTTGTATATGTGGCACCATGATCTCTTTTGTGTTAATTGTCTCGGCTACTAAGTGGGCCAATAATTTTAATAATTAAAAAACACGCTAAAATCATTTAGTTTCAATTAAAAATAATATTTTATTTGCATTGTACACCAATGTGTACAATGCAGCAGCATGATTTATTTTGTGTTATCGGTAGCCTACAGGGTAAAGTGAAAAGAAAGTGTGGTAAGTATTCATTTGATGGTAATAAAATCAAATTCATCCAATACATGTTAGTATAAACTTTGGCTTATCATATATTTCATAGTATGTGTTTATACAAAACTCACTTTTAAACAATGCAATAGAGTGTCAATATGTAGTGTATGTCAGTATGTAGTCACTTTCCCTCCAAAGTTACCTTTGAGATTTTCAGGAGAGGCAATGCATAAAATAGACTCTCCTGGCTTCCAGTTTATTTGAGTTCAGTTCTCTCCAGATTTGCCAGTCTGCACTGCATGCCAGCGCACGGTACTTAGATCTAATTTGCGTCATGAGGCTGTGGTGTCATAACTTGTTAGTGTGATTTACTTCAGCAATACTGAGTCCTCAGTGTCTCCTGAAAGAATTCCCTATGCTCTGGGAGCTAAATCTTTGTTATCTATATGATTTGTATCTCTCTGTCTGTGTCGACTGTCTGAATCTGTCTGTATATGGACTTGTTGCAACAGAGAAAGGAGAGGAGAGAAAAGAAAGTCAGAGAGATGACAGCGTGGTTAAGAGCTTGGGACTGGGAAGCGGGAGAGTATAGTCACTAAATGTCACTAATCAAATGATTTTGCTTCAGCAGCAAAATATCTACAGGGCTTGGACAAAAAATGTGAATGATTTTTACTTTCGTTTAAATGGACTGCCCTCGCGTAAATTTGTTATGCAAATGAATACTCAGTATCATCAGAGGCCTTTTTCACAGGCTTTAAAAGAAGGCTGGCAGTAGGCATTTATTATTATTATTATTATTATTATTATTTATTTCTAGCAGATGCCTTATCCAGGGCGACTTACAATTGTTACAAGATATCACATTATTTTTACATACAATTACCCATTTATACAGTTGGGTTTTTACTGGAGCAATCTAGGTAAAGCACCTTGCTCAAGGGTACAGCAGCAGTGTCCCCTACCAGGGATTGAACCCACAACCCTCCGGTCAAGAGACCAGAGCCCTAACCACTACTCCACACTGCTGCCCGGCAGCTACTACAGAATCCGAGAATGAACTGCAAATTTCCATCAGTAATCATGAAGAAATGTGTGTGTATTCTTCCAGAACACTATAAACAACAATACAAATAGGGTTACCCTATCACAGATAACCTGTTACCTGTAGCCAGCACCGCTGAGTGAGATGTATTAAATGTCCTGCTGGTGGCATTGGTGTATATACTACCAGGTGTCCATCTGAAAAGTAGTAACAGGCATGTGGTTCCACTGAACTTATTGTCCAATTACAAAGGTGTAGGGCTTCTCCTAGCCTGCTAGCTAACCTTCAGACTTAAGGTCTTCTCATTAGGGCTATGCCAATTATTCCTATTTGCAAGAACAAGAAATAAATGAAGGCCTTATAAGTACAGTTTGGCTTTTCCATTTTGTAACATGGAAGGGTGCTTTTTACCTTTTGATAAAAAAAGAGTCATTAACAGTTTTGCTTGTCAAGTTTTCTTTTCTTCTCACACAATCCAGAGATATTTTAGATTATTATTTTTAATCAAAGGGTAAGTGCCTGTTAAATAATTACATGGGGAAAACATGAGTCGTTTAAATTAGCCAAGGGAAGAGTATGAGATGATTGCAATTCAAATGCGTCTTGTTACAGTACCCTGATAATTATTGGATTGCAGATATGATCACACATTGTAGGAAAAGGTGTCTCATTTGGTAAAAATCATACATTCTGAGTATGCAAAGTCAAGTGGCACTTGTTATCTCATGCCTGAGGTAGGAAGAAGGAAGCAAACCCGAGTCTGGCACACCCACAGCACTTCTCATGCAGCGGGTCAGTCGATACAGTAGGTTCCAAAATAGGAGCTGTGTCCACAGAGCAGACCCATATCATCCCAGTATTCCTCTTTTCCAAAGCTTACCCACGGTGGGGATGTGAGCTGCCACTGAAGAGAGCAGCTTCCGCCCCTGCCAAGCTTGATTAAAATTCTGAACCTGAACAAATCTGGGGGCATAGCTTTCGATACTGACTCCCTAGGCAGCGCTGGAATTCACTGGAACTCGACACCCATGTAATGTGTGCAGGTTGGCTTAAGTCTGCTTGCCAGCTCTCACAGAGAGCCTTTGATTGCAGTTGCCCGCTAACCTAGCCTTCCTGATGAATGTCTCCTAGTCTTTCCCCTCTCTGGTTTACAAGGTCAGCACTGACGTCGGAGCTGTTTTTTTTTTTTTCAAGCAGTGCTCTACTGACACACTTTGCCTTAATCCCTCGATTTCACTTGGAAAGGCAGAAGTGGAGAGAGAGAGAAAGAAAGATGGGGAGAGAGAGAGAGTTATTTGAGAGCCTGAGTGATTTCCTGCTGCTGTTGTGCTCCGCTGCAAATTAATTTGATGCTGTTATGTAACCGTAATCATCATCCACTCTAATCACATCAGTGGATTTGTGAGCTGCCAGGAATAGAGGGATGAAACATTTGAAAGAAAACCAGGGGGCTGGGGTGGAGGGGGGTGGGGGCATGAGGATTATTTTACGTCCAACTGGAAAAAAATATCTGATAGATGTTAAATCCTAAATGGTTTGATGCAGGAAACATTTATATTGCTTTACGGCATACAGTAGTAATAATAGTGGAAATCTAAAATACAGAGTATAATTTCTATAACAGTAGCAGGCAGTATCACAGCGGACAATACCTGCCCAGCAATTTGAGCACTAGATGGAACAGTATATTGGAAGTTTGAGCCTTGAGTCAAGAGAAGTAAGGGGTAGAGAAGTACGGTAGGATGCCTACAAAGCTAGCTGCACCGAACTATAGCTCTTCAATTCTCCTGTCTTTTGTCTCATTGGACTTCCTCATATTCATGGTTTTGAGCACACACTGGATGGTAGATCATGTTTTAATCCAAGGTAAATGGTTGTAAAAAAAAGAAGGGGATGCTGTGCATCCTTTATGTATGGCACCCCCATCCTTTATGTGAGCTTGAAGAACTGAGAAACCTTGGATATGCTATCCATATGCCCCCTTAGGCCCTTGTGTCAAAGTGGTTTGCAGTGTGCAAGTGTATGTGAGGTGATGTGATTACAAAACAGAAGACAGACAACAAAGTTCACGGTCCAAACAGATGTTTATTTTTGTAATCCGGGTCTGGCAACTGCAAAGAATAATCCCTTTTCAATACACATTGCTCTGTATTGCACTGTTCCAAAACAACAGGTTACAGTCCCGAAATAATAATAACAGTATAAACACACACAAAGACACACACACAGTCACAAGGCCAGAGTGAGTGCTAACGTGCAAGTGGTGAAATACAATTTATTTGTGTACAGTTGTGAAGTGTTGTCCGGGTTGGTACTGGCCTTAAGCGACAGCTCCCGGTATGAGTTAACCGTCTAATAAACAAACAAGTATAATTAGACACGACAAAACAAAACAAGCACGAAACACTCACGGTACAATTATAGTTCTCCTTTAGCAGTTTGCTTGCAACCATAACAAAGGAACAGATCGCTTAGCCACGTCCCCTTTTGTACTGTCAGTCAAGCCCCCTTGGTTAGTGAGTGCAACCGTTTCTCCTCCAATCCGCGGTTGCCACAACGCTTCCCTTCTGGGGCAAGGACTTGGTGTACCATAGCTTCATGCCCTTTCTAGATGGCTGACTTCCACCTTTCCCTGGAATGAATTGTCATACCATCCAGGCCCCTGTGTAAAGGGAACAGCGCCCTCACAGGTCAGGAGGGACATTTATAACCAAGATCCATTCTTTCTCTGTCACAGCCGTGGAAAGATCTTTATCTGTTTTGAGGCACATCAAAGAAATTGTCACCACAACAATGAATAATCTTAATTACTTAAGTCTGTGTAGTGAGAGATGTCAGTTATTTAATCCATTGAGATAATCTGGCAGTGTGTGTTGCACAAAAACAAGAACAGATTTTGCAGCTGACAACATGGGACTCATGTTGTGAATTTCAAAGGCAAGGCTTGCTCAAACATTATTGCCAGATAATGCATTGCATAGATTTTAGGAATAAGCAGATCTTCCCAGTTCAACTCGGCTTCCCAAAAATAGAAGTGCCTTGTACCGAATGATTCTATTGGTCCAGAAAAAGAAAACTGGTTAGGCATGATTATTTCAGTAGCAGATCACAGCAGTCTGATTTGGCTTTCCTTTAAATGGAACTGCAAGCTGCCATTGGTTATAACACACAACTGAGTCTCTCATGATGTTGTTGATATGTTTATCATACTGCCAGCTGTCAAACAGTGACTAAGGGGATCAGGGCAATTCTTACACTATCTTGGATTAACCAATATATTCAGTGATCCTTCTGGGGATCTATTAGTTTCTTTTGTAATTTTGAGATACAGTTACACTAGGATGCTTTTATACACATTCATTTATCAGGTAGCTCTTTCTCTGTGCTGGGGCTGGGAGACTACGCTGTTGGGGTAATCTGTCCAGAGATCCAGAGACCTTATCCTTCATCAGTAAGGTGTTGGAGCACGCCCATGATTTCTTTCCCTGTGTACCGTTTTAAAACGAGTACTTTTACATTTAATTAGTCAGTTGCCATGTCTCATATATCACCTGTGCCTGTAGGTGTCAGCTGTCTGCAAAAGAAATGTGATAGTTATTCATTGCTCTGTATCCGTGTAACTGCAAGGTCACAGGACAGAATGTACCTAAAGCTAACAGCACTCCATGTGTGTCTTTGCCTATCAAAAACTGTATAACTCTATATAATAATCTGCAACAAAATCTATACTAAGTGGCATCGTAATGTGGGCTCTAATTTATACATCAAGCGTCATTGTTAAGGTTATTCTCTGCCGTGCCTTGAAAAATGGCAAACAAGTGCAAAATGGTCTTAGCCTATAAAGATACATGGTCCTTTTAATCTTTATCTGTGTTTAAATGTGTAATTCCCAAACTTAACGTGGTTACTTGAACCATTCCATGAACTATCAATGAAGAAAACACAAGCTTTCTAAATCAATTAAGGTTCCCCAAAAAACAGCTGGTCAACCGTTCATACTGTTCTACCAAAGAATGTACATAACAGCCGGAGGCCTGTCAATGAACCGACGTACCTTCTCTTTAAGTTGCTGTACACTGTATGGTTTAATTTACCTTCCCGTAATTCCTTATCTCAGACACCTCCACCCAACAGCAACACCTTCCAGGAGAGGCAGCTCAGGAAGTGTGCCCACAGCCATTTCCTGTCTTTACCTGTCAGTGCATCACACTTCTTGTCACTATATCTTTTACCCTACTACTGTATTGGTGCTCCATTCTACAAATACTAACAAAACATAATTCAGAAGATTGAAGGACTTAATTGACAGAGACACCCAAGCCTCTGGGTATGGCCCTGGGTACTTAAAAAGAAAAAAAAAACTGCAGAGACTACATTCAACAATTATATATTTTCCAAGAAGTACTTATTTATAGGTGTGTTTGCTAAGTATACATGTTAAGCATGAATTGGAAGTTGTTTTCACTACTTTTATCTCTGCTGTTCAATCCCTTTACTAATCAGTCAACAGCTGTATTTATTACACAGGCGCTCAGTATTTGAAAGACTCCATAGTAACGTACCTTTTATATATATTCAACACTGACAGCCCATTTTGCTAGTAAACATTTTGTTTTGGCCATTGTGGTTCCTTGACTGGTCTTCTGAACCCTTTGTGTTTCTCCAGGCTGGCACTTACATATTAGTACCCAGGGCCAAAGAAACAAGGCAGATATATATCATCTGCCACGGCCCGGATCCTGAGAGCAAGTGAAAAATGAGCTTCGTAGAGGCAATAAATTGCTTCCAATTTAGAGATGAAGGCAGAAATAAATTTCTCTACTTTTCAGACCCCAGAAACTGAACCTTAAGATTTGTTTTTTACCCAGTGGATTTTTTTTTTCTTACATTCTGTAAGCATAAAAAATGAAATGAATTATTACATTTAATGTGTTTCAATATAAATATTTATAAAGTGCATAGGTTAAAAGTAACTTAACCTTCACTTAGTGTTTTTTTCTGCCTTTAGTCTGTCTGCTGCTACTCCTTTAGTCTAGCAAAAGAAGGACACTTTAGCTTATCCAGCAGAGGTGTCAGAAATCTTCAGTTTTTACATCTCGTCCCTTTAATAAACTTTCTAGCACATAAAGATGACATGACACGAGTATTTTTGTATTTTATAACAATTGATCACAGAACACTTTCCATTGCTAACGCTGCCATCTTTGTATCGTGCCTGCTTTTGATGCTTACAGTGATGTAAGCACTAACACAATTGGCTGTGCTGTAGGTGGGTGCATGTGACAGATGCTACTTAATGCACAAACCTGGAAGCTGCATGCAGTGTGAATGAAATGCACTCAAGATAGGTATCCAAACAGTTATGAGCATAAAAGAAAAATGTATCATATACTGTTGATATGAGTCAAAGCCCAGCTGCACTGTTTTGTATGAATAGAAGTCATATCTGCTAGGCAGAGACAATTATCTAGGGCAGTGTTTTTCAGGCCAGCCCTTTACTGGCGTATTAGCGAACTGTCAGTCAGGTGGAATAAACACAATGTTCAGAGCTGAATGTGACAAGAGTCTGTAACACTGCCCCATTTTAAGATACCAAACAGCAATGGGAAAGGCACATTTTACAATGACTTTCGAAGACTGAATGATGAATACTGGATTAACGTCATGCTAATCTTGTAAACCAGACGGTTCTACCATTCTGTGATTTCCATATTATTTTTCATAGAGCTTTTTCAACACCTATGTTTCTCATATTCTCATGTTTTATTTATTTGAAATATTTTTTTTTTATTACTTCACTTTGCTGTTTGTGCCACCTGTCTGTAGCTCACAGCATCACACATGCATCTCTGTCAGAGGATAAAATGATAATGAACCAACCTTCAATAATTAAATCAATTAATCATTGAATGAATGCATTTCCAGTTCTGGTCAGCTGAAGAAAACTAAATTGTATAAACTCCAGGCTGATGATAGGTTAAAATGATGTATTTTCTTCAGTCAAGGGAGATTCCATTGAAGTGTATAAAATATTAAACTGTACAAATAACCTACAGTATGTTAACTATTACTTCTCAGCATAGAGAGTAGGACAAATCCAGTGTTTATTTGACCGCTGATTCACCACTTTGAGTTGTTTATCCTACATTTCTAATTCAACTGATACTCATTGAAAATGGCATTGCCAGAGGTCATTGATATCATGCCTCTCCACTGCAATTAAATATGTTAGTATTAACAATATAATAGTGACTTTAAGATAGGAAAAACAAGCAGTGCACTACTGTGGATATGGTTTCTGACAAATCCATAGTTATCTGGGTTCTCTTGTTAAAAACATATTTTGTTCCAGTCAAAATAAAGAAATATGTATGAACCATGGAATTGAAGTTGTGTTCCTTTCACCTGACATAGCCATGTATCTGTTACTCTTTGGGTAGCGCTCTTCTAAGTAAATTGAGTCTTGCTATCAATAGCTCTATCTGGCAATGCCCTAGAGGACAGTGTTAATATGTTGGGATCAAGCCTGCAATGGCTTGGCTTTTGAGTGCAGGCTTTTGTGTTGATCTTTCCCCCATTTCCAAACCTGACTGGATGGGAGATCCTGCTGGCTTTGCTGCTGCTAGTCCTGTTTACTCCTTTAAATGATGTAAGTCCAAGAGCTCAGCTCTCCAGTGAAGCAGGAACACCAGAATGCAATTCCCTGCTAGATTTTAAGAGCCTTTTTTTTCTCATGAATTTAACGTAGGATTTGAGGCTTCTGTGACAAGACATGTAAGAAACCATGTGAATAGGTGAGTGGGTTTACTCGGCAGCCGGCCGTTCAGTTAAATGCTTCTTTTGAAATGTTCTGTTTACTGGCAGAGAGGGAATTATTTTTCAGCACAATACAGAGCGTCTGGGTTGGTTTACCGTGTATAGTTTTTTTTTTCTTTCTCGTTTCTCCTTTGAAAATACAGCAGTAAAAGAAGCACCTCCCCACTAGACTTCATGGCTACTTGCAGTAGAATAACGATTGCTAGTTTTGCTCTGTTATCTTATTGAAGGTGATGCCATTATTATTATCACAGTATAATAAGGTGGCAAGCTGACACATCTTAACATTTTAATAATGTAAGAAAAAAGGAAAATGTATCAGTGCTTCGAAAAATATAAGAATAAACCAATGAGCCCGTCTAAACAGCTGACAAAAGGTTTCATGAACTGAATGAAAATGGGTTTCACAAAACATAATTTTAAAACGGTGTTTAAAGTCTATATCTTGATATATATTTCAAGTCTGCAAATGTAAAACAGCAAACATCAGAGCATGAACCTGCTGGAATCCAAGAAAAGGACAAGACCTAAACTTAAATGGTTTGATTTGTGTTACTGTTCATTGTAAAATGTTTAGTTTTTCTATTGGCGTTGCAGTATCTTACTGTCTTTTCTTAACCTTGTACTGTAGGTGTTGAACAGTTGAACCTTTTTGGTAGATGAAGGCTGGATAAGACGATCTTGGCAGCCAGCCATACTGTATACTGTAGCTATTCAAAACGAAACATAGTCTGCACGTATTTAGGCACAAGAATTGTCAAAGTGAGCTTGCATACCAACCACATGCCCAATCCATTTCTTGTTCAAAATGGTATTTTAGGAGAAAATGAAAAGAAATGACATCAGTTGTATTCTTGTCTCATCCTACGAGTGCCATTCTTCGTGGGCAGGTTTGCAAAAGGTCTTACTGTGGGGTTGAACTGTAAACTTTCAAATATTGTCATCTTGGTTGCATGAATAGGCACAGATACCGGTGTGAAATGTTACATTAAACTACTGAATCCTGCTTGTCGTTCATATTCACTTTGTATAATTTTTCGTCATCACTTTTATAAACTCAGCTCTAAGAATCATATCTAAGAATCTTTTCTTATCTCCTAATACCTGTATAGTACACCAGAGTGGTACCATTAAACCTGTCCCCCTGCAACACTTTGCCTCTAGTGGGTGTAAAACAAAACATCAGTAAGAAATACAAATACAAAAATTGGTATTGTTTACTGTACATCCAGTAGGATCAGAGTGTTGTAGGTGGGCAGGTTAAGGGTAACACAGGTGTACTAACTGTACTTGGATGTAACATAATTATCAGAGCTGTATTGTGTTCAAAAAGGTGAGTAAAATGTCCAGGTTTTAAAAAGTCAGCAGGATGTGCTGACTGAAACTGAAACATTAGTTAAGATAACTTTTGGATGTCATACCCATGCCAACTTGGCATGACTCTTCAATATAGTCAACACATAACAGTATACTGTACTTCACATTATTTCCATGGTAAGACTTATACTTTAGTTATAACCTCTCCCCCCATCTCTCTATGTTGGCATAAAATAACTGTGTCGTTTTGTTACAGAAAAATCAATACCCATTCCTCATGCTACTGTAAATGTGTATAGCGAGTGAGGTATAATTAAAGAGCCAGTTCCTCAATGCTGATGACTAATGCTATTTAAGGAATGTGCTTCTTACATGAATCAATACATTTTTCAAGGCAGCCATTTGGTTTTGGGTCAGTGTGTCACTGTGTCACGTCAGTGAAGGCGATTCTCTTTGACAGCAGCTCGTTTGAAAACGAAATGACCCCACTGAAGCCTGGTGATGGTTAACAGTGAAAAACCCCAGGACTGTGAAGACAAGATTCCTTTTAGCTGAAAACATGGCTTTCAGTAAGGTGCAGGGATCAGAATTATCCACTCCTTCTGCCAAATGTAATGTTGTGAAAAGACATGCAGTAAAGATTTAAGACTGGCTATTTATTGAAGTAATAAACACCTGGTACAAGTGTCAAGCTGTGGCCCCAGACCTGGTATTCATTGCCCTCGGCATTAATCTAGCCTGTCATTTAGGACTATTTTTGCTCAAAAACAGCTGGTTTTCATTGTGATTTTTTATTTAAATGATTATATTAATATTATAATTCCCATTTGTATGGGTTGTTTTAGAGTCTAAGCTATGCATAATAAAAGGATAGATGCATTTGTCTGCTTACTGTACTGTACATCTGTGTTAGGAGACACTTAAATTCATATCCCTTTATTACCAAAAATTGGTATGGCTTTAGATATTTATTTGTGATTAGCAGGTGTGGATGTTGCATACTATCCAAACAAGGAAAACAATACTCTTTTTTTTCTAAAAATGTTTCTGTAAAGCATGGTAACAACCATGGGAAACGATGATAGCTGTGTATTATAACCATTATGGATCACCTCAGCCACCAGGTTCTCTAAAGCTAACAGGCCTATAGAATCTTTAAAAATGGCAACACAAAAATAACCTAATAAAAGATGAGGGAAGAAATAATCACTTTAGTATTTGTTAGCATATAGCATATAGTTATAGCCTTGTCACATATAGTTATTTGTTAGCATGTGTTATGTGTTTGTCTTGAATTGGCTGGATGGGATCTCAAAAATGAAATAAACAAAACAATAAAAAGACCCTGGCTGAGGGAAATTCCTTTTCTAAAAACAAAACAACACACAATAACCAGAGACTTTTTCATGAGAAATTACACTGCAGGGTTTTTAGGTGGCACTTTCATTGGCTATAACCATGTTATTACAACAGGGCTACTGGGGTTATTTTTATAGTTTAATTATAATTTAAGTTTAGTACTCCAACTAGAGATTTTGTTATAAACGGTATTAGTAAAATGGTTCCTGTAGGGATTATCCCTGATACTGCATCAAATCATGTCGTAGCTCAAGACAAGTCAAAATATATTGTGGTGCCATAGACTTTAATATGTCTACTGACCAGATTGTTGGTTAATAGGGGTGTACAAACAGCTATTGATTAAATGAGGTACAAAATGAAGATAAGGAAAGTTTTGATTTTATATAAAAGAAAGATGGGTGAGCTTGACATGGCCATTACCTGTATCAATGAAAATGTTTGGCCGTGAGTAGCCATATATATGGTTTGTACTGTCCAAAATCACCTGCTAAACTGATTTGTCAACAGAGCGAGAGAGAGAGACAGCTCAGCTGTTTATGAAACTAACCCTCATAACGTACTTTTCTCACTATTTTGTTTCTTTATGGCTTTTGTCAGCACTAAATGAAGCTCCAACATGCAAGGTTAAGACTTTAAAAAGGGAATAAAATCAATTCATTCTAATCTGGATCGACTGCTGACTTTGATCATTAGCCCTTAAAAAGGGTTATTTAACCCTCAGCCGAGCAATCATAGTGTGAGAGAGAGAGAGAGAGGCAGAGGGGTCTGAAACCAGAGTTTGACTGTTGCTAACAAAACAGAACTGAGCTTTCCATTGCGAAAGGAATAGCATGAGTAAACTGGCAAGAAAAAAAAGAACAAAGGCATTTAGAAAACATGGTGTTGCGCCCTAGGCTTGCACATTTAATCAGCAGATGACTGAAATGAGGTCGGGTGAGCTTGATTCAGTTTCTTGTGGTCAGATGTCCACATCACATAGTCACATACTCCCCATAATAATTGGCACTAATGGTCATCTTTGTCGGCAGTCTCAGAGAGAGGCCATGGATTGGGAAGACACACCGGCTTAACTACCTTCCCGGCCCCAGAGAGAGGCCCCTGTATCACAGCATTGAGGCATGGAGTCGTAGCAGCTTGTTTATTTTCTCTTTCAATGGATGGATTATTTGAGTACTGTCAGACCGGCTTCTTTTGCTGCTGTTGCAATTTTAATGTGCAGTATCTAAATTAAAAATAGCTGATTTGCTCATTCTACTACGGTTTTAAACTGTCTTGGCATATTGATATGCCTGATACGCATCTGTGAGAAGAAGAGTCAGCATCAGAAAACGATCACAGGTTGGATTTTGCTCGGTAGCTATCTGTAATGACAGCTTCTAACATTCCACAATATTCAACCTACAGTCCCAGAGGGCTTTACCAAGCATCCCTGGAGACAGCTACAGAAGGTGCTTCCCTCTTTCCAACTTCAGACAGCTGTTGTTTTTAAAGAGATGAAGTTATTTTTTCTGTTTTGGTCATAACAGTATTTATGAGATAAAGTGGCTTCTAAGGTACCCAGAATCTTGTTGATAGCCCTGGCAAACATAAATGTAAATGTCTAATAAAAAATGGCTGACCACATCGTATGCAAACTAAAGAAAACTAAAAAAATAAAACATTTTATATGACATTGTATTGTGATATTCTATTTTTCATCCCGAATATAAAACCCTGGCTTGTCTGAGTGTTACAGGGGACGGTAATGCTCTTTGCCCTGTTTTTAAAGTGCTGGGAATTAAAACAAATCGCCTGCAAACACCAAGCAACACCACTGTCATCTCGCCCCAACATTAATATGAAACAAAACCTCCATCACCAAATGAAAGATTCGTGGGACAACCTGAAGGTATGAAGCTGCTAGGTGCATCTCCTAACAAGCTGACTGTTCAAAGGCTTTTTCGTGCTCCAGAGAACATGAAAGGCGTGTTTAAAAATTTAAAAGCCCGATCTGTTCCAGTGCTATGGAGCGGCAGAAGGAAGCAGATTTTTACAGCGCCATAATTCCCCAGTTGCTTGCTTTTTAAATTAATTAAGATGTTTATGACAGCTGCTTGCACCTAATGGAATGCTTATAGACTTTGTCATTAATTATTGCTGTTTTCCACCAGTATTACTATTCTGTGGTACTCTATGGTATGGTAAATACTATAACCCAGTTGAGTGCTACAGATTTAACCCTTTATTGTACCCTTCATTATTAAAGGATGCAGAACATTACGTGTTTTTGATGAAGTCACTTTTCTATAGCTGACATGCAGGTATTATTGGAGAAAGGAGGTTTTTACCTGACTCAGGGCAGTACAGTGGTGTGAACGCCAGCAGCCTGAAGAAATCACCTGCAAGTACAGCAAATCTCCAGGCTACAGAGGCGTAAAATAGCAATGTCCAGCAAACATGATGTACAGATATCATATATAACAAATGTTATATAGCTTAAACTTGAACAGATTGTTTTTTAAAACGTGGGGATCACATTACCAGATAGTATCGTTCATTTAGCATTCATAGTACATATGCAATACAGTGTACACAAAACATTTTAATGTCAGTAAAATCCACGAGTCTCCAATGTTTGCAAATGTATGTATGTGATACCCAGGCAGGCAACTTTGATCAAAGTGCTGTATCTGCTGCTGGTAAATACTACTGCATGAAACACACCTGCATATTGTAAAGAAGGCTGAAGATCTTTCAACATGTACACCAAGTCTAGCGTGAGAGGTGCTGTTTAAAGGGCTTTGTTAAATAATTACAGTACTTTGTCAGACAGAGAACTAACAATAAAAATGGCACTGAGCCTTGCAAATCAATAAGTTGTTCCACCACACACCTGAGGTTAGGAAGTTCTGTACAGCGTGGGTTTAATGGGCACTAGTAAAGAAGGTGGGGTCTTGATCTAAACAGCAGTGGATTCAAATATCGCCATTATTTAAATTCTAAAAATAGGAATTTCCTTTAGCATAGTTTTTACAGACAGAAATAAATGTATGAGACTAACGTTGACTGCTGGGCCCGTATTAATTATTTAAACAGTGACAGTGTTTAGATTAGTATTTCTGTGACCTTAGACAAAAGGGGACTTGGGGTAGACATGTTGGCCTATGCTTGGTCTATTATTACTTCACCATGAGCAACTCTGCAGTGTACAGTATATCTATGTGTTGAATGTTACACTAGGCTCATTTCTTACTCAGTAATGCCTGAGACCAAAATGAAACTGCTTTTTAAAATATTCCTTTCTCTGCAATATCATTTGGGATTAACCACCCTGGAAAGAAAGACGATATCCTGATAATTAACGACCTTGTAACTTGTACATTAAAATGTATGTTTATATAGAACAATAAAAAGTCAGGTCAGAAAGATGAAGCTTTTGCAGTGACGGAATTCATTCCAACTCTCAGCATGCATCTAGAAGCACATAAAACAGAAAAAGATGGCTTGGGGATGAAATTGGGGCTCTGGACTGTAACAAAAAGTTTTCACTGGGGATAGTAACAAGACAGTACTGGACAGGATTCTCATAGCTATGTACAGTACTCCAAAATAGCATTAGTGTGATTTATTCAGATAGTAAACAGATATATAGAATGAGTAATGTTATCAAACCCTAAATAAACAACTCAGGTGTTTATTTAGGGGCTTGTGAGTTATCTGGAGTGGTTTCTTACTCATTGCATTTATAAATGTTGTTTTTTCCTTTCAGGCAAAAACAAAGCTAATGGCGTAAATAGCTTTGAGAATCTGGCACTTAGTCTGTATCTTCCTATGCCTTCCTATCTGACTTTTAAAAATACAGTAGTCCAGTTAGCATTAACTGTATTGGGCACACTGACCGTATGTGGTATCTTTACTGCAATGTGGTCAACACCTTTTTGTGTGTGAAATTTTATATAAACATACAGTACTGTGCAAAAGTTTTAGGCAGGTGTGAAAAAATGCTCTAAAGTAAGAATGCTTTCAAAATAGACATGTTAATAGATTATATTTATCAATTAACTAAATGCAAAGTGAGTGAACAGAAGAAAAATCTAAATCAAATCCATATTTGGTGTGACCACCCTTTGCCTTCAAAACAGCATCAAGCATCAATTCTTCTAGGTACACTTGCACACAGTTTTTGAAGGAACTTCGGCAGGTAGGTTGGCCCAAACATCTTGGAGAACTAACCACAGTTCTTCTGTGGATTTAGGCAGCCTCAGTTGCTTCTCTCTCTTCATGTAATCCCAGACAGACTCGATGATGTTGAGATCAGGGCTCTGTGGGGCCATACCATCACTTCCAGGACTGCTTGTTCTTCTTTACGCTGAAGATAATGACTTTCGCTGTGTTTGGGGTCGTTGTCATGCTGCAGAATAAATTTGGGGCCAATCAGATGCCTCCCTGATGGTATTGCATGATGGATAAGTATCTGCCTGTACTTCTCAGCATTGAGGAGATGTGACAAAGACGACTGAGCGGTGACGTCACGGCAGAGCCAGGAAACACAGTACAGACAGAGACTTGGGGTTTTGGTGAAGCTGAGCGTGATCGCTCAGCGTTTAATAATCAAACAGAAAAATAAGCGGTTGTAACAAAAACACAGGACACGGCACTTTCGCCAAAATAAACAGACATAAACAAAACGAACTAACACTAAACAAGCGGTGGACGGACAGACACACAAACACGGTGAGTAAACAAACAAACAAGTATCGTGCTGGTCCAACCAGCACGCGATAGCAATTGTTTGTAAATATTTCTCTCTCTTCTCTCTCTCCGTTCTCCACTCTCGAACACCCAACCCGAGTGAGTGAAAACATGCTGTTTTTATGCAGTTGTACCGAGACTTCGATTGCTAGTCAATCATTCAATTGGAATCTCGGTACAACTGCACGTGAATTAATTAAGTGCACTCCCGTGACCACACATTACATTTTAACTAGCACGTGAAGTGATTTGTGCCCTCCGTGCCTAAATATAAATCTACATTTTTAAATCACAAGTGAAACACAGACCCGTTTATATCCCGTGTACCGATGACTATACACCAACATTTACACACAACACGTAACACAAAATACACACGGGGGCACTTTGCCACATATACCCCCCTTGTGCAAAGCACACATGGCCTCAATGGCCACCTCCCCCTCAGTCCCAAAGTCCCGGAAGAGGGGAAGCAAGTTGTTTCTGGGGGTGGCCATGGTGAAATGTCTGGCACCCCCAATTCTTCGTGGCTGGCAGCTCCCTCTTCCGGGGCTTCAGCCACACTATCTCCTGCCGAAAGTGCAGCTGGGGAGCTGGTCTCCTGACCTCCCCCTTCTTCATGGCCGGCAGTTCCCCTCCGTGGGGCTCCGACCACACAATCTCCGGCAGCGAAACTGCTGCGGGGAAGCTGGTCTCCTGACCTCCCCCTTCTTCATGGCGGCAGTTCCCTCCGTGGGGCGCCCGGCCACCCACCTCCGCAGCGAAACTGCTGCGAGGGAGCGGGTCTCCTGACCTCCCCTCCTTCGTGGCCGCTAGCTCCCCTCCGTGGGGCTCTGGCCACCGTGTTTCCTGCCACGGAAATGCGGCTGGGGAGCTGGTCTCCTGACCTCCCCCTTTCTTCATGGCCGACAGCTCCCTTCATGGGGTTCTGGCCATAGTGTAGCGACCCCAGGCGAAGCAGGACCCTCCACTACCCCAGGCGAAGCAGGATCCCCGGCGACCCCAGGCGACGGCAGTGGACCCTCGGTGGCGGCGGCAGCAGCAGCGGACCCTCGGGAGGCGGCGGCAGCAGCAGCGGACCCTCGGGAGGCGGCGGCAGCAGCAGCGGACCCTCGGGAGGCGAACTCGGGAGGGGAGCCCCTGGCCATAGAGGCGGCAGCGGGAGCTCCACTTCTCCCTCGCACCCTGTACCCTGTGTGGAGCAAAAGGCAGCCCCAGGCGATGCGGGCGACAGGCAGCCCCAGGCGATGCGGAGCGGCTGGCAACCCCAGGCGATGCGGAGCGGCTGGCAACCCCAGGCGATGCGGAGCGGCTGGCAACCCCAGGCGATGCGGAGCGGCTGGCAACCCCAGGCGATGCGGAGCGGCTGGCAACCCCAGGCGATGCGGAGCGGCTGGCAACCCCAGGCGATGCGGAGCGGCTGGCAACCCCAGGCGATGCGGAGCGGCTGGCAACCCCAGGCGATGCGGAGCGGCTGGCAACCCCAGGCGATGCAAGGCAAGCATCCTTGGGCGAAGCGAGGCAGGCATCCTTGGGCGGCGAGGCAGGCATCCTTGGGCGGCGAGGCAGGCATCCTTGGGCGAAGCGAGGCAGGCATCCTTGGGCTAAGCGAGGCAGGCATCCTTGGGCGGCGGGCAGGCATCCTTGGGCGGCGGGCAGGCATCCTTGGGCGAAGTGAGGCAGGCATCCTTGGGCGGCGAGGCAGGAGTCAGGACTAGCTGGGGTGCAGGTGTTGGCCCTCTTCTCGGCCTCTGCGGCGGGCGGTTCTTCCTCATGCTTCCCTCAGCAGCCTATGCAAGGGCTGCTGAGGACCGCCAGCATCTAGTCCTGGTCCTTCTGGTGAAGGGAGAGGCAGCTCCTGCTCCTCTCCTCGTGACGGTGGGGAAATGATACCAGCAGGCATTCCTCCTCTGCTGGTGGGGAAGTGATACCAGCAGGCATTTATCCTCTGCTGGTGGGGAAAGTGTTACCAGCAGGCATTCATCCTCTGCTGGTGGGGAAGTAATACCAGCAGGCATTCCTCCTCTGCTGGTGGGGAAGTGATACCAGCAGGCATTCATCCTCTGCTGGTGGGGAAGTGTTACCAGCAGGCATTCCTCCTCTGCTGGTGGGGAAGTGATACCAGCAGGGATTCATCCTCTGCTGGTGGGGAAGTGTTACCAGCAGGCATTCATCCTCTGCTGGTGGGGTTGGCGGAGGCAGAGGCAGCTCCTGCTGCTCTGCTCCTGCCGATGGAGGTGGCGGAGGCAGAGGCAGCTCCTGCTGCTCTGCTCCTGCAGATGGAGGTGGCGGAGGCAGAGGCAGCTCCTGCTGCTCTGCTCCTGCCGATGGAGGTGGCGGAGGCAGAGGCAGCTCCTGCTGCTCTGCCGATGGAAGTGGCGGAGGCAGAGGCAGCTCCTGCTGCTCTGCTCCTGCCGGAGGAGGTGGCGGAGGCAGAGGCAGCTCCTGCTGCTCTGCCGATGGAAGTGGCGGGACCAGCAGGAATTCACCCTCTGCTGGTGGAGGTGGGAGCTGCAAGCAGTCCTCCCATGGCAATGGAGGTGGACCCAGCAGGAATTCACCCTCTGCTGGTGGAGACTGGGGCTGTGGACGCCTACCTTCCCCTTCTTGGGCCGTGGACGCACCGACTCCTCCCTCTTGGGCTGTGGACGCACCGACTCCTCCCTTTTGGGCTGTGGACGCACCGACTCCTCCCTTTTGGGCTGTGGACTCACCGACTCCTCCCTTTTGGGCTGTGGACGCACCGACTCCTCCCATTCAGGCGTGGGACGTTCGGACTCCTCCCACTCAGGCGTGGGACGTTCGGGCTCCTCCCACTCAGGCGTGGGACGTTCGGGCTCCTCCCACTCAGGCGTAGGATGTTCGGGCTCCTCCCACTCAGGCGTAGGGACGTTCGGGCTCCTCCCACTCAGGCGTGGGACGTTCGGGCTCCTCCCACTCAGGCGTGGGGCGTTCGGGCTCCTCCTGCTTGGGCTGTGGACACTCAGGCTCCTCCCACTTGGGCTGTGGACACTCAGGCTCCTCCTCATAACTGCGGAAGGGACAGACGGCAAAGTAATGCTGCTGGTTACAGAGGCAGCACAACAGTGGTGACCTACAGCTCCTCGGGTGCCTGGCCCTGATGTACGCCTCCTCCTCCCTGTCCCTCGCTTCCCGGTCCTTTTTCCACCTCATCCTGTCTTCCATTTTTTTTGTTGTTGTTGGTTTTTTTTTTTTTTTTTTAAACCCCAAATTGCGGTTCCTGCTCTGGCCTGAGTCCCGGAGGCTGTAGATCCCGGTTCTGACACCACGTGTGACAAAGACGACTGAGCGGTGACGCCACGGCAGAGCCAGGAAACACAGTACAGACAGAGACTTGGGGTTTTGGTGAAGCTGAGCGTGATCGCTCAGCGCTTAATAATCAAACAGAAAAATAAGCGGTTGTAACAAAAACACAGGACACGGCACTTTCGCCAAAATAAACAGACATAAACAAAGCGAACTAACACTAAACAAACGGTGGACGGACAGACACACAAACACGGTGAGTAAACAAACAAACAAGTATCGTGCTGGTCCAACCAGCACGCGATAGCAATTGTTTGTAAATATTTCTCTCTCCTTCTTTCTCTCCGTTCTCCACTCTCGAACACCCAACCCGAGTGAGTGAAAACATGCTGTTTTATGCAGTTGTACCGAGACTTCGATTGCTAGTCAATCATTCAATTGGAATCTCGGTACAACTGCACGTGAATTAATTAAGTGCACTCCGTGACCACACATTACATTTTAACTAGCACGTGAAGTGATTTGTGCCCTCCGTGCCTAAATATAAATCTACATTTTTAAATCACAAGTGAAACACAGACCCGTTTATATCCGTGTACCGATGACTATACACCAACATTTACACACAACACGTAACACAAAATACACACGGGGGCACTTTGCCACAGGAGACCATTAATTCTGACCAAATCCCCAACTCCATTTGCAGAAATGCAGCCCCAAACTTGCAAGGAACCTCCACCATGCTTCACTGTTGCCTGCAGACACTCATTCGTGTACCGCTCTCACTTTGCATTTAGTTAATTGATAAATATAATCTATTAACATGTCTATTTTTGAAAGCATTCTTACTTTACAGCATTTTTCACACCTGCCTAAAACTTTTGCACAGTACTGTATTTCTTACAGTTACATGATACTACGGTTAGAGTTCCGTTTTACAATAAATCCTCTTTATTGCCGCCCTACCAACTCCACCACTTTGCCCACCCCCACCCCTTAGCCCACCCCACCCCTCTTTCCATTCATAAACCTAAACTTAGTAGCTCATGGAAACTTGTATGCAAGCACTTCCTCACTCACATTCAAAATGGAAGGCCATTCATTCCAATTTTAACAGTGCAAAAATCAATTTAATAAAACTTGGTATTCATAAAACTGTCAGAGACTGTTGTTGAATACAGCAGTCTAAAACAATTCCAAAACAATGCCTTTCAAACTGTATTTTATTTTTCAATATTTATATACCCTTAATCTGTTGAGGTTACGATACTGTCAGCGCAAATGCCGATGTTGGAATGTCACGTATAAGACAAAAAGTTGAATTGACTTTATAGGTTTTATAGGTTTACCTCTGAGCAAGAAGTATATTTAATAGAATTTTTTTTTTCAAGCCCTGGTATTTGTAGGAGGAAGTATGTTCTATTTCAGTTTCAGCTTTTATATCTTGTATTCTAGTTGAGCTGAACCGTTCAGAGACCAAGAATTTTTTTTTCTTCCTGTGAGTTTTTGATTAGGATTGTAATTACTGTCATCTCAGTAGCTTTAAACAGTTTGGTTATGAGTAGACAGAATTAGATGCCAGTTCTTGGAAATGGAAGTTCTGTACCATTTTATATTGTACACTTCTGTATTTAACCTGCAGTATTCCACACTTTACCTCAGGAAAGACAACATATAAGGCAGGTATCTCCATCTCCAGGAAATAGGTACTTTAACAGTGCCTTGGCAAGTAACTTTAGTAGCAGGTAAACACAAAATAGCTATTCGAATGAACTTCATTTCAGACCCAGAAAGTAGGATCAGATTCTTCCCAAAGTCAGTTGTATAGAAGTGATGGAAACAGTGAAGCATAGACTGACTATCCAGATAAAAATCCTCATGGGATTGTGTTACTCAGGAGTCAGTAGGATAAACAAATAAATAAATAAACACTCCCCATTTGCTTGATTATGCTATCTGAAATAGACAATGAAGTTGTCTGCTCCTTGTACTGTAACTTTGGTATGTTGTTATGTTGGTTGTTTGTTCATTCAATCCTTTATTTTTTTATATTTTTGTATTTAAGTCACCAGCTTCTATATCATAGTGATCACATCATGGAATTCCCTTCAGCTGCCAAGATAATTCAAAACAGTAAATGGAGACACTATATAATGTACAGTATCAGATGCAGGACATTGGGTTAAAAGTCTATTTTTAAAAGACAGTAGACATGAGCTTGGTTTAATGCAGGGATCATTCTACACTAGGTTTACCATAAAATGGTTAACTGCATTAGTGACTGGATGGGGTTTGATTAGTTCATTTAAGCAATAATGAACATGATCAGAATGAAGACCTGGTCTCTCCCCTGGTTGAATGTCTCATCTGAATGATGGCACCTCGAACCGCACAGCAGACAGTGCTATACAGTTCATGCAAAATAATTACCTTCCACTACATCATTTCAGGCTTCAGTCGTTAGCTGAGCTCTAGCCCAAAGGTAAGAGGTCTGCAACCACCCATATTAGTTTCCTTGGCGGTAAGTACTGCCCGAGTACTGATCTGGTCTAACCTTGCTTAGCTAAGATGATAAGATCAGGCTCCAGAGCAATGTGACTGCAGACAGTCCCTGTGCTGTAAATAGCCCTTACCTGTGAATCAATCACGTGCAGACACTGGATTACCTTCAAATGTTGGTACGTTTAATTAATTTGCCAATGTTCCTAATGCTCAGTGCACAACACAAGATGTATTCGAGATGCCTTCAGTGCAGCTCACTTAACCACACAGGGTCATCAGATCTAGCAGGTTCTGTTTCAAACCCTCATCCATTTCTTTTGCATTCTTGCCAAGTGTACAGGAAGACTCTCATTTTGTAGAGCTGCCACAAACCACAGGTAAGAGATCATCCCCTAGCTGCTAAGTCTTATTTTGCAGGTAGTCTCTAGAGTTTTGAAAATAAAGGTCAAAAAGGGCTGTCAGCAAACTAATGTTGTCATCTGTCCTTGAATCATAGATAGAGCAGGGCCTGTGTATGAGTCAGTATTTGACCAGTGTCTAACACTATGATAATAATGCTGCAGTTTCATGTAAGTGATGATAAGCTGACTAAATATGAAACTCTGGAAATTCACTGAGGGAATCTGGTTTTCATGTAGATAGAAAGGTTAAAAAGTAAAACTAACCACCTGTCAGCCGTACTGAATAGGATTGTTTCATTTATTTTCTTTCCACTGAGGTAACAGGACGTTTTAAGAGTTTCATGTCTTAAGCTATTTAAGGTGTAAAGTTATATGTCATTTGATAATAGGGATCGCCAATTTTATGTCACCCTGGACTTTTGACTTTTTGTTTGAATATGATTATACAGATTTCTGTGTTTTCAGTGTTTCTGAAACAATGGGAAGGGGATAAGGATATTCAACCTTATTTATTCCTCAGAAGGTGTTTTAAAACTGGGACTTTTTGTGTTTATTAACTGTTAGCAGCTAGCTTCGTTGTATGTTACAAATATCATTAACTAATAAAAATGTATTTACAATAAAATAAAACCTGATCTCAATTTCAAAACATTATTACAGAAATATTTAACGTTCCTTGAGACAAATGTAAGATACTTAAAACCTAAGATACTTAAAATCAGATACTTACCATACAGTACTTAAAACCTCTGTTGCTTAAAGCTACGTTCTTTGGACCATGTTCAAACTGGATATCCATAAAGTTAGTAGCAGTGCTTTGGCATTGAGCATGGTGTTTGTTTTACATGTTTGGCTGCTTTGTTTTGCATTTTAGAATTCCCTATTTAATTTTGTGCTACAAATAATCATCAATCAGTTGATGAACACTCCCTAGTGGCACCATTGATGTGAATATCTATGCCCACCTGCTGTACAGTGCCTGGCCTTTGCCATTTCCACAGCAGTGCCTAGAGGGTGTGATTACCGAGCTGTACAGAGCATAGTGGGTCAGGCTTGATGGACAGACCAGCCTGCAGCCTGGAGAGCTCAGGTCAGGGTATGTCAATCATGTAACATTACAGCAAGGACAAGGAGGTACTCTTAATGTATGGCCGTTAAATATCATCAACATTGGAATGATTGGTAATTGGTTGGGCCAGATGCTATAAATGTGTAATTTAGTATATTTTAATCAAGTTATTTCTGCCCCCACCCCCTCCAGTTTATGATACTAGATACCTAGTCATGGGTCTTAGTAGTTTAATCTACTGTACCGGAGAACTGAGACTCTGCTTGCTGTTCTTGCCTAGCAACTAAAACGTTTTCATAGATAATGAAGCTGCATTGTAACATAATTAATAATGGAATATGTGCTAAAATAACATACCCCACTGGGTCTAAATTGAGCATGGTTCTGGGATATTCAGAACTATAAGGATACATTTGTTTTAATATTATACCATCGCTCCTCAACTCAAGATGGGGTATGATGGCCTGTGACAGCATTTCATTTATTAATTCCCTGTATGATAAAAAGAATGCACACGCTGTCTGACTTGTCTAATATTTAGTTATTAATGTCTGGTATTGCCACAATCTACTTGGACATTGCTGTTGGATTTAAAAGGTTAAAGGGAGTTTAAAATTCCCTTTGGAAGAAAAAAAAGTATTGAGTGTAATGAAAAGACTAATAACCAGCCCTATTAATGTATCTCTAACCCCATGGTTATTTAGTCTGTCCTCACAGGAAACCTGCATTATAGGGAATTGCAGCTGTGTATAACTTGATTGCATGGGTCATAGGGTAAAGATTTTTCTGGTTGTGCACTGTCAGCTGAAACTGAACCCATGCAAAATTAAGTGACGTGAGACTTATACCGTCTCTTCCTGTGCTCTTTGCTTTGACAGCAGTGATAGTTTATCAGTGCTCAGCCCAGTGCTGAGGTTTTTGGACCAGCTAGAAATACAACACTCTACTGCTTAAACATGACATTCCCTTCAGCTGGCATTTTGTGTTGGTATAATACAATGACATACACAACTTTGAAATGTGAAATTAATAAAAAATATAAATACAAGATCTGATGTACCAAGAAATACTATCAGACATAAACACAAATAAAAAACATTTTAATAAATCTGCCTGGACCATTTCCAAATCCCTTTCGTTTTGCATTACATTCAAAGAGTGCGGGTCACTTCCTGTGCAGTCACAGAGTCAGTGCCAGTGCTGAAAAAATGATATCTCTAGTTATTTCTGTTTCACTCCAAGACGATACTCGGCCAGAGACCAAAATTCATGCCCAGAATTTATGAAGTTAATGCCAAATAGCTCAGTTTGGAGAGGAATGCATTCTTTTGCTGCAGTCCATTTCCGTGTTGTCTTTTGCACTATAGGTCAAAGAAAGGACAAGTTTGTAAAAGCTGCCATTTCTGTTCTTACCACATTATTATACTATGCTATTTATATTTTTATTTAGTTATTTTACCCGATGAGGAGGTCTTGGAAATGGGAACATTTTCAAATATTAATGTTAGTCCAATAAAAGGTAACTTGTTTCTTCATTTAAAAGAAAAACAATGTAATCTCTGAAATAAATTGGCTAACATAATAATAATTGTCACCTGGTAGGTTTAATCTACAGTACTGCATTGTGACCCACGACGTTTTCTAATATATTGGGCTATTCAATAAAACTTACAGACACATAAGGACCCACCCCTCCCTCCAAACACACCGCATTAACAAAAGTGTCAACAACGTGGGTTCTATAAGCTTAATTTAAAACTTTATTTAATTTAACTTCAAACACATATATGCCCCGCCTCTAGGCACGCTACATATATAGGAATTTATGACAGAACGATTTTAAGAGCCCTAATTAAAATGAGGCGTGATTCTAAAAGCAATACCACTTCACAAGCTTAAAACTATTAGCTGTCTTGTTAATTTCCAGCAGCTAGGGTATGAGACTTTAATTGGGGCGGGGTTATCTTATGCATGGAAGTATAATAATATGTGAATCAGGGTTTGTGAAGTGTGCTGTGGGGGTTGGGGCGTTTTCAAACCACTATGCATAACTGTTATACAGCCTGGGATTTTAACTGGCAGTATGAAGAAGTCGTCACTGTCTTTGGGACAGTTTTGTTCAGGGCTTTGCTTTGTGTTTCAGGGTTTTGAATGTGCTGTCAAGATAATCTTAACCCACTCCAGAGAAAGCAGCTCCAGAGTAGAAGCTGGAAGGGAGCCAGCAACACAATTGGCTTTCAGATAGGCAGCCTCGTAATATATCCTGATGCTATATTTGTCAATTGGCTTAGTTTATGAATGTGAGCGCAGCCGAAAGGACTTCTCAAGGTTAAAAAATTGAAATGACTTTCGTGAACTGTAGGCCACGCTTCCCTGGCCTGGAGTTTTATTGTTACTAGTCTAAAACGCCTCCTTGCAAGCCCTGTTAAAGACTGTCAATACTGGAAGCTGGAGAGGGGGCACTAGTTCTTTGTATTTGACTCCAGCACATCCCCACTCTGCTCTTAATCAACCCTTTTTGCCCCACAGACAAGTAAAGCACAGTATTGCAGCTTACTGTATGAGGAAGGCCCAGTAGGTTCACATATATTCATAAAACCTTCATTCTCAGTTTTGTTATGTTGTTCTGTAGGACAGAATTTACTTTACAGCACTAAAGTGGATGTTTTGAATGAGGGATACATCAAGCCTTCTCCAATTCCTGTCTATTTTCAGGACGGAATGCCCCTTTCCATGTTGGTAGGGGATTTGGTGCTGTAGACTTGGGGAAAATATTCTTTCTTGGCTGCTTTTGTTAGTGATGGAAGTGGGGATAAACAATAAAAGATGGATGTATCAATGCATTTCTTGAAGAGGCATGTTTATATTATGTATTGTGTTTAATATCGTATTGTGTATGTTCTCTATCATTCTTCATTGCTGGTTCTGAATACATCAACATTAACCAGATTTACTGAATTTCTGAAGTCCGTGGTTTTAAAATGACGACTAGGGGTGTGGAACTATAATCATTAGACATTGACCTATTAAATAATTATCTAAGCCGAAACAACAAAGAGAATGATAGACAACACACATAAAAGGATATTAAGCATGTAACAAAATACAGAT
Organism: Acipenser oxyrinchus oxyrinchus; assembly: GCA_030684275.1. Lineage (NCBI taxonomy): Eukaryota > Metazoa > Chordata > Actinopteri > Acipenseriformes > Acipenseridae > Acipenser > Acipenser oxyrinchus. The sequence goes on from JAGXEW010000549.1 coordinate 70,645, forward strand.
GAAGCAAAATATCTATTTAATACAGAATGCTGATAGCAGACCACATTTTTCTTTTAATAACATTATAATGTTACCCTCTTGGACATGCCCAGTCCACATTTTAAGGTTGTAACCCACTGCCATGCTGATCCTAATATCCACATTTGCTAGACTGTGCACCGTGTAAAATAATTGTAGTCTCGCTGCCAGCTTGGGATTTTCCACGCGACAGTTTCTTTAAACAAAAAAAAAGCCAGCCAGTTTATATATATATTTATTTTTCTCTCTTTCTTTTTCTGCACATCTACATAAAGTATGGTATTTGCCTGCATTTTAAAATAACAACATCAAAACAGAAACTACATCTTGAATGAAGTTTAATATTGAAAATGGTGTCAAGAATGCCTGTAGAATGTAACACTGTGTGTTCTGGTGTTATGAGAGCTGTGTGTAAAATGCCAAGTTTGATCAATTATTGTACCTTCATTTAAATAAGGTAGGCACATATGAAAATGTCAACTGGGGTAAAGATATCCAGAATGTGACAGAATTCAGGGTTTGAGTTTTGGGGTCCCGAGTGGTAAATCCAGACAGCATGGTGTGCAGAGTGAGTCATACAGTCAGGGGAGTGCAGGTTTGCATCCTGGCTGTGTGAAGTTGCTGAAATGTGTAGGAGATTCCACAGAAAGCATTACATTGGCTTGGATGAGGGCTTGGAAGAGGTCCACTGAACTTCAGTTGTCCTGAGCTGTTGTGGGGAGCTGTTAGAGGAAGCTGTTGCGGTGAGAGAACATAATTAAAATTCTAAATTGGGGAGGAAAAGGGGGGTAAAAAAAATACACTAAGATTGTTTTACTGTATGCATCCTTATTCATTAGCTTGACTCCATGAAAACACACACGCGATATAAGATAATAAATCATATTTTACTGCCAAGAGTAACAGATTCTTAAGAAAAATGACTGTCTGAGTCATCTTCATCAATACCGATAAATATAAAAATAAAAAAACACAGATGGAAAATTTGAATTCAGTTAAGAATTCCTCTAGCTTCCCAATCTGAGCCTGCTGTTAGTGTGTAACACATGGGCACAATAAATTCTTCTGGCTGTGATGTATAATTAAGGCGATGCAATAAAGGCCATAAATGCCAGGGCTCACCTGGAGAAATCAAAGCAACAACATGTGCTTGAAAGTGTGTAGCAAGTCCCTAACCCCAGGTAATGTGTCTTTCCAGAGATCAAAGTGGTTATTTGGGTTTTAAAGGCAGCCTTGATATAAAACGCTTCAGTTTTCAGAGGATGCAGGTTTTCTTTTCCCCAGGGTTGGGGAGCAGAAGGTATTTAACACTAGTTAATTCTTGGTATGTTCTCCTTCCATTACATAAAGTAAAATAGTATTTGGTGGTGTTTGAAGAGCCCTAGATGATATGAAAGGTATCAATGCGAAGTCTACAAACAGCCATTAAGAAACACATTTGAGCCACTGCTATTAATGTTTTTCTTTACCCAGGAGATTCATATCTTATTGGGTATGACTCTCTGCAATGTGTCTAGAAAGCTGAAGGTGAGAGTGCAGTGGATTACACTTTGGCTTCTGGTCAAACTGTTTGTCAAATTGCTTAGCAGATTGTTTAGCAGATGCCCTTATCCAGGGCAACTTACAATTGTTACAAGATATCACATTATTATTGCATACAATTACCCATTTATACAGCTGGGTTTTACTGGAGCAATCTAGGTAAAGTACCTTGCTCAAGGGTACAGCAGCACTGTCCCCACCTGGGATTGAACCCACGACTCTCCGGTCAAGAGTCCAGAGCCCTAACCACTACTCCACACGGCTGTCAAAGACTTTCACTAATATCTTTTAATATTACTTTTGTATTACCATTGAGTGTTTTAAAGTTATGGATGAGCACAAACATTAACTGTTTGCCATAAAGTGACTGTCAGTGTCAGTCACTGTATTCGGTTGCTTAGATTCAGTATTAGGATACAAGTATATACGGCCTTGTGCTGTATCCCAAACACACCTTCTTGTCCCATGGTTCTGATATCTAAACACCCATCACTAGCCCCAGAGAGTTTAAAAGAAACATTTTCTCAGTCGCTATGTAATAAACATGTTGTTTGTAAAACCTCACTGAGATATATCTGATTTATTTATTAAATGTGCTGTAATAATATTGAAACTGTGGCAACAGACAACATCATGAGCTTTGGAATAAATTCCTTTGCAGTACATATAAGTAAAAGCAATTAAAAAATGTCCAGAAATAAAAACATCAGGAGAATTCTAAGTCATTTTCTTTTAAATAACCCTGGGGATGCAGTCTCTCAAAAGCATCTTGGTAAAGTGTTTCAGACATTAGAGGCAGCTAAAGGAAAGGATTTGTACAATTAGTAATATAACTGAGGAAAGGTGCCAGGCTGGTGACACAGGAGACTCCTCTAATTGGGTGTGGTATTGTGCTTGTCAGGCTCATCCAGTTCTTGACCACTCTCTCTGTGAGACTGACTGCTTACAAGAGTTTCTGACAGTCCCGGTATTGGTTTTGTGAAGAGAATGCTTTGTCACAAGGTCTTTGACTAGTCTAAAGAGGCCACAAGATGAAAAAGATTACTCACTGCTGACCTGGCCTACAATTAACGTGGTGACCCAGAGGTAGCAGGCTTCAAATCACATTGCTAACCCACAGGAGCACCCAGTCATTTGCATTATGGAACTGCAATTTGGGAATCTAATCTTGTGAGTTCATTATGAACAGACAGACCCTTTTCTTGGGCTTGACTGAAAACCTTCCTGACTCGAAATACAGACTGTATCTTGTATGACTGTATTTATTTTTTAATTCTTCTCATGTAATTGATAGATCTGAATTTCAAACCAGGAAACTTTCACTGTATAACATTACTGTAAGTAATAGATATTTTGGTAGGCAGAACAATTGTGAATACCAATTCCAGTTTTTATGATAACTTTTAGCTTTATTGTAAAAAAAAAAAAAAAAAGTTTTGAGTTGCAAACAGGACTATTTTCTATACAGTAATTTTCTGAATGTAACATGCACTCATTGACTAAGGTTGGAAGAATTACTGCACGTTACATAAGTTTTAAAAGTTAATTGTACAATGTGTGTCGATTCTATATTGTATACTAGAGGCAAGCGGCTTAATGCGGTTGGAGCCTAAGGCTGCTGAGTCTATGCTGTTATACACCAGGTGCATGCTATATCCCAACAAAGTTGGTATGTGAAATACAAACACAAATGTTTTGCTGAATTTACCTTTGCCTTTAAGTCTATGTGGTGGATAAGGTTGTAGTCAAGCTTCGTTTCCAATTAAAGTAATGATTGAAATCACCTTGGATGACCTCGGTTTGTTCATGTTCATGTTTGTATGCTATATAGTTTGTTTGTATATCATGTTTGTATGCTATATAGTTTGTTTGTATATCATGTTTGTATGCTATATAGGGCTTCTGTTTTTAGTTTTTTTAATTGTATTTTTCAATGCTTGTTATTGGCTATCCAATCGATTTCATTTTTTTTGTATCGGGTGTTTTGGAATGCAAGTGTTTTGCAAATCATTTTAATGTATTTTATTTACAGTTCAGATCTCTGCAGTATAACTGTAATTAATTTTCACACATAATTGTAATGCTCTGCAAAAAGAATGTCAAGCCTAGAAACTGATTGCACTACACCTTTGTAACTTTTAGACTAGTCCTTTACAAGTTCATTATTTTTCATGCTGAACAGACAAAGACCTAGCAGATAGACCCTGTTAACTAATATAACAATCACAGGCTGATTTCTGCAGTATTTCTGCTGTGACTCTGCATAGGATTAATCCTAGGATTACATTTTGATTATGCAGCTGATATCCTTATTGCAGCTTTTAGAAAGTACCAGACCAAAAACCCAAAAAACTATGATAACTATGTGCAAATATTGAATGCCAAATCCCATCGGTTATCTTTATCACAGTTTCTTCTGTTGTTTTTAAAAAGCCACTATTAGGACAGTAATGCACTAATTAAAATCTAATGCTAGGGTTAGTGCCAATTTCAGTTCCCTTTAGCTGTGAACAAAAAAAATGCAGTCAATGCACTAAACTAAATGTGAAGTACAATTGATTTAGACTGAATACATGCGTGTTTTAAACAAAACAATTACTCCACACTTGTTTACTGAACTAGAATCTTCATGCCAGCAGAACAAACCTTGCTTACAGTCAACAGCATACAGCACCTTTTGTACCTTGTCCTCTTTGTCTCTAGCAGTGAACGAGAATAAGTGAGGAGCAGCAGTCAATGAATCAACTAGCAGGAAGGCCCATCTGGGGGGATTGATTTCCCCTTAGGAATTGCAACACATTAGGAAGTTCCTTCATTCTATATACCTAGCGCAGGTTAAATGAATTGTTCCCATTAGTGTGGTGAGAGGACAGCTCTATTAGATGAAGGAGACTGTAACTTTGAATGTCAAACACTGAAAACGAAGCTGTGTCTGAAAGCAAGGTGACAATGTCATTCATGAGAATCATTTGCTGTCAAAGTTAAGGAACCTGGAATTAAGAGTTACAGTCTGGCGTGCAGTTCAGACATAATTTGTGCTCCTGTCAATTTACTAGTTGCTTGCTCAATACCATTTCTTTACCTTTTTTACCTACTCCTGTATTTATTTATTTTTTTGTAATTCATGGTCAGTTGTTCTGGCCCTACTTTCAGTAGGACTTTATTTTCACTTTTTTTCAGACTGAACTGAGTGTGTGATTTGAAGTGTGTACGCAATGTAAACACAGGACTGCCGATGGTAGCAGATCATCAGACACCATTAGCTGTGTAAATGCCATACAGTGCAGTGCTTATACCTATAACTGCCTCAAACCTTAAATAGTAAAATATCTGTGTAACACTCAAACCAAATGCAGTTAATCTAGTTCACACACCCTTGCCAAACAGAACAAGTTGATTTCTTGGCCTCAGGCAACTAACCCATAGCTACCATCCATACTGCATCCATATTAGGATAGAGGGAAGGGGACATGTCTTCATGCAGAGAGTGGTGAGGGGATGGAATGGGCTACCTAGCCATGTTGTTGAGGCAGAAATACTTGGATCCTTTAAGACCCCACTTGACAAAGTTCTGAGATCAATCAGCCACGAGGAACTGGACGAACTTAGATGGGCCGAAGGGCCTCCTCTCGCTCATAATTTTTCTCATGTTCTTAAGTAAAGCCATCAGTACAGGTAAACATCACCTAGAGTTAGTGTTCCAGGTAGGCTACCTAACAGTAAATGCAGAGCTGAAGTTAACTACTAATATTATGACCGTCACAGCTGAACAGAAACTTCCAATGCCTTTTATAGGTTTCAAATACGCTTACCCAGGATGAGTTTAATACAGAACAACGCTGTCTTGGACCCTAACTTTCTGGAATAGCTATTGTGTGTGCAAATAGATACAGCATTAGATCATTGTTGGATTGGGTGAAAAAATGTATGTTAAAAGCATTCCAATTAATTTTAAAGTACTGCAATATAGAAAAAAAGGAGTTGCAGATGTGTGCGATACATAAAAACAAACTTGAGAGTGAAAGACCTAAGTAATGAAGCCCCAGGACAGTCACTGCTATAATACAATCAAGAGCTCTTGAGATCAAGTCTGATTTTCCATGATAAAGTCAGGATTTGATCTAAATCAGCATTGTAGTCCTATTTGATTCAACTGGGAGAGCTATTCAGATGTTAACAGCTTGTTTATGGAGTATCTATAGTAACAGTATGAGACAATCTAACAAGATTAGAATCACAAAGTCAAACTTGCTATAGTATAGTATACTGAAATTGAAGTACAGTTGTTAAGTACAGATTTTCAAATGCATGTAAACTTTGAATGTAGTATAATACTAAACAAGGAACTGCTATTGTCATAACTGGTAATCTTGTCCAGGATTCAGTTGATCTAAACTTGGGTAAACAAAAGTTTAATATGAAAAATAACAGGACATGTTTATAGTAGCCAATCTTAACTAAGATACTATCTAAATGTTCCTATATTGAACTGCTTTCCTGTTTAATATCCTGTTGTGTGTGCATCCTACTGTATGATTCTGTAATGTTCTTATTGCTAAAATTATTATTTTCCAGGCTTACTATTTCAGCAAGGCCGGTTGTAGGGTAGTGAGGTGGGGAAGCATATCAGTGTTGCACAATTCTTCACCTATCGGCTGTAGTGCACAGTGCAACACTATTATGCTTCCCCACTTCTACACAATCTTTTTCAAAGCAGTTGTCACTGGAATGGTTGGTAAGGTTGGCAAATAATGATCTAAGCAGAAAAGTCTTCCGAGAATCATGCAAAACACGTAATAAGAAATGAAATTACATGTTATAAAATGCACAGTAGATGATATACTTGTACAGTGACCTTCTCGCTAGTGATACATTATTAATTCAATATTGAAAAAAAAAAAACACGGTACAGTAGGTTGTGTAAAATAAAACAGCAGATGTTTTATTAGCTTGATTTTTCCATCTATTTTTGTACAGCTGCACTATTTTGTTCAGTTTCTGAACGCACTGACTGTGTAATGCCTTTTTAACTGTGAAATTCTATCAATGCAATGTTCCTAGAACACTAATTGAAGCATTCTCGAACATTGCCTTGCCCTGACGGAAAAAAAAAAAAAGAACTCTAATGAACTGTTTCAGTAAATTACACTAATTTTAAATCATTTTCTCCATTAAAGGAGGGCCTATTTCATTCGATTGATTAACACAGTTCCCTACATGATTAAATCTTGTTCAAATGCTCGCTTTTAAAAGTTCAGTGAGCAAAATGGCCAGCAGGACCATTATGTATTGGGAATAAAAACAATAATTATAGTGAAGTGTCCATTTAAGGTCCCACATCCTTCAAGGGCAGGCCCTCCTCTAATTGATCTTCTGACCCCTTACCTCCTGTGCAGTTGCATGACTCCCCTGCAATCATTGCCTGCCAGCTCCTGAGTAACAATCTGACACCGGGATGGTGACAAAACCAGTGATTTACTTTGATGTTTCCACCCCTCTAATCACTCACCTCACTATGACACTACCGTGAGAGAAAGCTCCCTTCCCAGCTACAATCCATTTATTCTGAGTTTGTTTATATCACAGTTGACAGTAATGATTTCCTAGCAAGTACATTTTTGTTAAGATTAGTTTTCATATCTCTAAGTGACATTGACAGAATGGCTGTTGTGGTGTGGGGAGAAATGAAGCCAGATGGTTGATACGAGTGACTCGATGTATGAATTGCACAGCAGTGAAGGGAATAAGATGGGACCCAGCAGTGTCCATTTAGGGAAACAAGGAAATGTGTCAAGAAGTTTTAATAGTTTTTTTTTTCCTCTACTGACAACAAATATCTTATTTCTTAAAGGCAATAACAGTTGTCGGAAACTGTCTTATTATAGACAGTGGTGATTGAAATACGATTTCCATATTTGTTTGAGCAACACCAGATTTTACTCTTAGAGGTTATACTCAAGATACAGTAAACCCCAATCAAGCAGTACATTACAGAAATATTGATAAGTAAAATGTACTGTAAACATGAGGTATCAACCACTATGGTATTTTAGGGAGTTCATGTTTAAACAAAACAGTAAAACCCAAAGTACTATGCAACTGGAGTCATATTTTAATTCCAGGACAATTCATTTGAAAATGACGATATTGGTAAAGTTCTCAGTTGAAGTATGCTCACCTATGTTCTACTGCAATACAACATACATATGGTATGTTCTTGTTCTTATATACCAGGAGTGAGTCAACCAGCAGCTCCTACAGCAACTCACAGTGTGGAATCTGTGCAGCATTATTTGTTGTGCATCCTTTATGTAATTGCCAACACATACTTCTAAAAGCAGTAAACAGTGTGTTGCCTGTCTTAATGTCATGCTAAAAGATGACTGTTGTAGGACCACAGTATAAAAGTAGAACAAGGACAGTGGTATTATTTTTTGTTGTGTTTCTTTTTGTTTTTTCTACTTTAAATTCTGTGTACTTGATTAAGGACATGCTATAATAATCAGTAAGAGAATAACATACTGACTAAGTAAACAAAAGGAACATTCTAAATGAATAGTTTGGCTCCCTAAGGTTGCCAATGATGCAGTCAGAGAGACTAGTGTGTTCTAAATCACAAGTGTGCACTCCAGTAATACACAGTGCCTTGTTTTACTTTAGAAAATATGAAAATATGTAGTGAGGGAGTATAGTTTGTTTTGGTTTGTTGTCTGCCTAGTCTTGCAGGATACGTCACATGCTGTCGTTATGGTTCTTGTGGTTAGCATACTACACAGCCACAGTTTTTATTTTGCAGGCTTCCATTTCCATGGTGTAGTGGCACGCACACTTGCCTACAAAAATGTCCGTTTGGGTGCTGAGAAATTAGGGTCATTGTACAATATAGAAGAGCTTTTCTGGGAATGTTTCTTTCAAGCAATTTTCCCCAGGTTGATAAGATTATGAATGCTTAACTTGATATAATTTCCTCAATGTTAGTGTTGTTTGAAATATATACAACCAGAGTAGTTGCCAGAAAACCAGGTGTTTCCTGGTTTAAGTAAAATGTAAAGGACTTTTACCTTCTGCACAGGAAGGGATTTGATATGAGGAAGAATGCTTTTTATCTACAGGTATGTATGTGAAAGAATTAAAAGAAAACAAGCAATGAACCAAACCACAAGACAAGTAGGACCAATGACAGTTGTGTTAATGCTACTAGGAGGCAATCGCATTTTAAAACCTTTAGTTAGCAGTGCTTTAAAATGATAAAGAAGCTGATTATTATGGTTGTATTACAAAAATATGAATTTAAAAATGAAGTAAATCTATTAATAAGAAAATGGAGCCCTTTAAAAACTGAATTGTAATGCTCAGTTTACTGTGGAAAAGGTTGTCAGTAGCCAAATTCTTTGCTGGTAATTTTCTTCATACAAAATATAATTCCATGAGTTTAATGTGAGTAATAAAACACTTTAAAGTAATGTGTTGCTTGTATTTTAATCTGACATCAGGCTGATCATGATTAAATGAGAGTAGAGGTCTGGTATTCACATCTGAATTTCGTGTGTCAGGGACTGTGCGAAATCCAGGAAAAAGGCAGCGTATTCGATATCGAGAAACAGCCAATTCTGGATTGCTTTAGCATTTGGCTACTTTTAGCTTCTAATTAAGCCACACCTTACAAATACAATTGTGAGGATTCTACAGTATAATGTACACACAATCTATGCATTCTAATGAGGCAGTAGTATGTTTAACCTATCTTGAAACTCAACACACAAATGCATACATACTCAAACACAAGCAGATGATATGACATTTCACCACTCCCTCATCTGTATGTGCTGGTTAACATATGCTAGCACTGAGCTGGGCGTGGGTGGGTGTATTTGTTTCTGGTGCAAGTGTGGACAGTTCAGACTCATTCTCCAGAATGACCCCTAACAAAAAGAAAAGCAGACACAACTACAACTCAAAGTGGCCTGCCTCAAAGATTGTTCACCATTTATTGTGTTATTGTGACCAAGCTGCATCAGGTCAAGGACTTTATGAAATTATTCCCAAAAGGTTCTCCTTAAGTCAAAAGAAAGAAGCAGTATGAATAGACAAACAGAAATGCATTACAATGCAAATTGAGTTTTGCTTGAATTTAATTATGTAGCCCAAAAGACAATATTATGACTAATCCCCCAAAACCCTTTCAAACCGTTTTCCTCTCTCCATGACCTTGCCCAAACGTACCATGGAAAATGACGCCCAACAGCTTGTACTGGATAATTTGCAGCTGTCCTATATTTCAATATTGTGGGGGTCATTTTAGTTATTTCAGTGTCAAGCATAAATATGAGGTCACAGAATATTCAGCACTTCTCGTTGTCTGGTATTACATTTAAAGGCTCAGGAGATCAAATCAACGAGTAAGTGTTTGCAATGTCTTTGACTGACTGTTTCCTTCTTTTGTTTTCCAGGTATTACAGGAACAAAGAAGACACACACGTAAGTCATTGCATTTTTACCCTGCCTAATATAAAACAATGTAATAATTATTTATTAAAAAACAAACATGAATTATCTGGTAAGTCTCATATCTCAGTAGTGTGTCTTGGTTACTTTCCAAATTATCCACCAAAAACCTCTGTCTTGTGTATTGTTGGGAGAATGCTGGTTATCTCACCTGGTGGCTTCCATACTTTGATTCCTAGTGGCTGTGCAAAGGGCCTACTGACTGGTTATTTTTACAGATTGAAGGAGTCTTAAATAGAAACCTTTATTTGACTGCAGTGCTAATTCTGAAAATATATTGGGGTGAGCTTTGCTATGTGGCCTGCAGTTGGATGTCTGCCTGTTCTGTTCTCTCCTGTTAATTACAAGGCATGTTTACTGGTTTGTAAATACAGAAACACTTACATTGAAAGTGTGGCTGAGAGTCCAGGCAGTGATTCTATGACTGACATTTGAAGGTGACATTGGGAATGGGCAATGGAAATAGATGGCATGGGAGTTTACAGAAGGCTTGGGAAGCAGTTCCCAGTGAGTTCAAATCACTAATGTGGGAACTAATGTGTTTTCTGGTAACTAGTTTTCGGCCTCAGTTCACCTTCTTCTTGTGTTAAAATAAATGTGAATACGGTAAGTTGTGTATCCCTGTTTTGAAGTATAGAACACAAAGTGATTTCTTTGTATATCTTATTATTATATAAAAAGAAATCCAAATGATACCGAGTCTCTCATATGACTTACTCAGGAGTCATGGGATGAAAAGCCAGCCTGTAAGCCAGATGGTTCATTGAAACCATCCTTTGTTGTCTAATTTGCTTGATACTATACAGTATATGTAAGGCTGTGGTTTGTCAAGTACCCAAAATGCCCTTTTAACTGAACAGAGGGTCCATCTCAAGCTTGTTTTAAAATATCTCTTATAAACAGTTCCTGCATGGCAATTTTCAAGATGTCGCACCAGAAAGGACCCTGAAATATGAATTTAACTAGATTAACATGGGTTTGAATGTTTAGAGTACTTTACTTTAACCCAAGAATATGGCATCCCATGAATAACCCTTATGCTGGGGTTTGAGTAGATAAAGGAGGTGTGAACCTATGACCTTGCCCAGAGGCGGTCATGCTGCTTTTAACATCTGCAGACAAAAAATAGACCATTATTTATAACATCACAGTATAAATTAGAAAACTAGTGCAATTCCCAGGGCAGCCATGGAATCCATTCATGGTAACACTCTATATGTAGTACTGCTGTAGTCGAAAAAGAAATGGAGAGTGCCAAGATCCTGTGGTTTAATTGCTATGGATATTCAGACTGTGGATCACAGCTCATTTAGTATGTAAGAAGTTGTTATAACATATTTTCCTCTTGTTGCAGATATGTTTTTCTCATCAAATAAAATAGGTGGTCTTAAATCATTTCTGAATTCTTTAAACAGCAGTCTGTGGAAAGATGTTTTAAGCTTTTTTTGTCTCTCATGACTTGATGTTGTTAATCTAATTGGAACCAGAGAGTGAGCTCAGTCAGTCTCCTTGCCTTTGTTTCTTTTAGAATCTCTATCTTTAGAACCTTTGTAATTGGTTTGACTACTCAAGGGATGGACACCAGGTACCTTACAGAAATAGACCATGCAACTAACCCTGGTTCCAATCTCGATCGTTCTACCAGTCAAAAGATTTTGCCAATGGAGATATAGGCACAAATCCATCTCACAAGTTTTGTGGTCTCAGCATAGCCCTCAATGGTTGTTAGTTTGCATCACAAAACCACCACACAATTCGGCACAATTGCCAATCTCTGATTGAGGTACATTCTCAGAGAACTAAATTCGAAACACCAACATTAATAAATTAAAAAGAAAAAGGAAACAATACCAGAACTTTCAGCAAACAGCCAGCCTGCATCTAAGTGCTCATTTGAAACTTACATCTTCTTGTCTGGATCATTATTTTTGTGGCTAGGATTGGAATTCTGCCAGAACAAATCTATTTTCTTGCTGATCATGCGGCCGTGAAGCAAGAGGCTGTCCGACAAAGGGACTGTTGTGTGGCAATCAAATTCAGCTCCCAATGGAGTCCAATGGTCATTTTATTTACTTGTAAGCTTCTTTCTCAGAAGAAAAAAAATGTGAGCTGGATTAATGAAATATGTGCAAGATGGCTCTTGGCTAGAGATGCAAAGCCTAGTGCGATGAATGCAACAATGTTAAGCGTCTTGGTTTGTAGGAAATGAACACCAACAAGCAACACACCCTTTCGACACCCAAGCAACCAGAAGTTCAAAGCAATCTGTAGTGAGAGCTGCAGGGTTCTCTTCAGTTGTTAGTTAGTGCTGTTCTGCAACCAATCGAAATGGGACACACCTCAGTGCCATCTTCAGTGTGAAATACGAGCACTCCCTCAGTTAGGGAAGATACTCCATTGTACAGTATTTAACTGCGGTGCTCTTTCTTACAAGCAGGAAGCAGGTATTTAAAACAGGTGAGAAAAATGGTTTCTAAAACCATCTTTAACACTTATTTATATGTTGTATGAATATTAATGGCAGGGACATGACCTCATGGGGAGTTAGATCAGTATGACCCAGTGTGCCAAATAAATGAGATGCAGTTCAGTGCTCTGTGAACCATGCAGGATGGAGCCTACACCTGCTTAGTCAGCTTGGCTTCTGTATCACCTTTAATCTATACAGGTCATTGGATATTGACCAATGCCACCCGTCCGCTCCAGCTCATCCAGAACTCCGCTGCCCGCCTGGTGTTCTCTCTGCCTCGCTTCTCCCACGCAACTCCACTACTCCGCTCACTTCACTGGCTACCGATCACCACTGCATCCAGTT
>JAGXEW010000550.1:0-42500 GCA_030684275.1 Acipenser oxyrinchus oxyrinchus
ACATGGAAATAATGCTTTGTTGGTGACTACACTTGAACATAAGAAATGCACCAATGCCCTATCCATGTATATTAGGTATTGGGATCTGAGAAAACTGTGTTCTGAGTGGAGGCTGATTGGTTTGTACAAGCGATGGATATGCTTCACACTGGCTATTACACTGCAGATGTAAGAGCATAATTTATGAGCACATTCTTACACGATCTGCTGTTTTAAGCAAACACCCTTCTAGTCTGTTACTGACTTCTACATTGTTTGATTTTGACAGACAGCAAAGTGAGGAATTTATTTCTTATTTCAGCAAATAAAAGCTGTTAATTACTGTCATGTGTTTGAAGCTGCTGTCATATCATTTTCCAGGCTGCCAGCAGGTGGCAACGTTGTACAGAAAATGGCCTGAGGTTTAAATAAATTAAATTAAATTAAATTAAATTAAACTGAACTGCAAAGCAACAACCCCTCTAGCACTACTGTATGAGAGCTGATGTCTGTCCTTGAGAATCAAAATCTTTAAAAAGATCAAAACAAATCTAGATGTACCGGTAATTGTTTCTGTTTCTGCAGATTTAAATAGAGCCCACTGATCCTTACTTGTGCAGACAGATTTTGAAACAGGCGTGCTCTGGGTCCCATTCTCCAGCACTGTGGTGACTGTGAAGCTGTACTCTCTCCCAGGTCTCAGCTTAGACATGACAGTGGAATTGGAGGGTGCAGTGATGGAGTCTTGGTGACTCTTATCAGAGCTAGAGTAGGTAATGTAAAAGCTGTGTCGGATCCCATGCATATTGTCAGGATTGCCCCAGCTCAGAGAGACAGAATCGATTTCCACTGAGTCTATCTTTATCTCTCCAGGAGGGGATGGTTCTGGAAGAGAAAAGAGAACTGATGCAATGACAAAGTACAGCAGAACCCCAGAGTTACAAACACCAAACCTCCGAGCTGACTGCTCTACCGAACACCCCACTTTCAGCCGGAAGAATGCAATCACTCAGCCATGCGTGCAATGCAGCCAGATAGGCACTCCTATAAACACCATGCTGGTCATGGAGAAGGCAAAATTACTGAACCAACAAATGTATCCAGACAAAGGGGAGGCAGATTTCAAAGCAAATGCAAAAACACAAAAAACAAAACAGTTTTTTTTTGTTGTTGTTGTTGTTTAAAGCCAAATGACTGAGCAAGCTGCATAAATGCATACCAAAAAAAAGTTGTCCTGGACGATTTCAACAGTAACTTAAATTGAGCCTTTCTCCATTGATAGTATAATTTTAAAGACTTTAGAACCAACCATACGAGTAATATGAGTATTGCATTACGGAGCAGGGTAGCAGAATACAAACCTTCCAGACACTAAGAGTGGTGGGGTGAGAAAGCCTGTGTGAGCATTATTGAGGGTTGTTAAGAGGTCTTAGACACAGCACTGTTTTAAAAGAAACATTTCTTTCTTTATTCGTTTATTGGAAACCATTTAGAATATGGCTCCCGTTTTGAGTGAAGATTTTTTAAAATTAAATATTTGTACTATTTTAGGGAAAAGTGCATTGGTACTGGAATATATAGAAAGGTATAATGCATTTAACCAAATAACCACCATCTCTTCTCATTTATTTTTCTACAATGATCACATTTCACCCTCTGATGACATGGAGGTGCATTTTAGTAATAAAAATTGAAATTTTACCAACATATGAATAAAAAGAAATTTAACAAAATAGCAAAAAGCTTGTATTCCTGTATTACTGTGGTCACGTGTTGTTTGCAGGGTAATAAATGGCATCGTGCTTTGTGTTATCTTGTATATACACCCCAAACAGAGCAGAGCATGATGCATTTGTTTGTTTGAGTGACAATGTGTCCAGACTCTAAAAATATGAGCCTGATAACCATGGTTCTGGGGGGTGGGGGGGTCTCATTCAGATCTTTATCGGATGCCGGCGAAAGACAGAAACTTTGTGCCAGGGGCGTGAATATTCTGCAGCCCTGATTCAGAGTTAGACATTTCAGACTTACGAACAGCATCCATTCCCAAGGGGTTTGTAACTCTGATGTTCCACTGTAGATTGAGAGATAATAATCAAAAGAAGAGTTGTAAAATTATCATTCTTACTTGTGCAGACAGATGTTGAAACAGGCATGCTGTGGATCCCATTCACCAGCACTGTCGTGACTGTGAAGCTGTACTCTCTCCCAGGTCTCAGCTTAGAGATGACAGTGGAATTGGAGGGTGCAGTGATGGAGTCTTGGTGACTCTTATCAGAGCTAGAGTAGGTAATGTAAAAGCTGTGTGGGATCCCATCCATATTGTCAGGACTGCCCCAGCTCAGAGAGACAGAGTCGCTTCCCACTGAGTCTATCTTTATCTCTCCAGGAGTGGATGGTTCTGGAAGAGAAACGAGAACTGATGCAATGACAAAGTACAGCAGAACCCCAGAGTTACAAACTCCAAACCTCCGAGCTGACCGCTCTACCGAACACCCCACTTTCAGCTGGAAGAATGCAATCACTCAGCCATGCGTGCAATGCAGCCAGATAGGCACTCCTATAAGCACCATGCTGGTCATGGAGAAGGCAAAATTACTGAACCAACAAATGTATCCAGAGAAAGGGGAGGCAGATTACAAAGCAAGTGTTGGGAACTTTACTAGGAACATTTTAGTTTTAAACAAAGCACAGTTTTTTTTTTTTTTTTAAAGCCAAAGGAGGCTAAAACGACTGAGCAAGCTGCATGAAGACAGTAAATAAAAACTACATTAACCCACGTTCTGGATGTTAAATCTGTGCTTTTGCTATAGTTACGATTTTAAAATAACTTTAAATTTAGCCTTGTTCCATTGATAGTATCTTGGAACTTTAGAACCAGCCATACCAATATGAGTATTGCATTACTGTGCTGTATCCTTGTATTATTCTCCAGATTGAGGGTGTAGATAGCAGGTGTGCACATTTATTAAAACCATTGAAAACTCATATTCAGAGTTCCAGACATTTCAGAGTTACGACAACATCCATTCCCAAGAGGTTCTACTGTAGGTTGATAGTGTTACTCAAAAGAAGAGTTGTAAATAAATAATTCTTACTTGTGTAGTCAGCTGTTGAAACAGGCTTGCTATGGATCCCATTCTCCAACACTGTGGTGACTGTGAAGATGTACTGTCTCCCAGGTCTCAGCTCAGAGATGACAGTGGAATTGGAGGGTGCAGTGATGGAGTCTTGGTGACTCTTATCAGAGCTAGAGTAGGTAATGTGAAAGCTGTGTGGGATCCCATCCATATTGCCAGGACTGCCCCAGCTCAGAGAGACAGAGTCGCTTCCCACTGAGTCTATCTTCATCTTTCTCTCTCCAGGAGGAGACGGTTCTGCAAGAGAAAGTTGAGTCACTTTAGAGTAGAATGGTAGATGAACAATCAACACTAGAGTTGTAAATAACAACTCCTTACCCGTGCATACAAAACATTGTTTAAAGCAATTAAAAAGGCTTGATTCACAGTCTAAAATAGTTATTTCAAGATATTTCATGACTACTATTTATTAAAGCAGAAAAGATAAGCGTTGTCACATTCAAAATGGATCATTTTCTCTAGTTTTATTATAGAAGAAATGTTCCTAAAAATTTAAATGCGTTAAGGTTCTGAAGAATTTGGTCTGCTTTAATATTAAGAGCAGTGGGGGATGCCTGGTTGAGTAGAACAGTTGGTTGTCCTTTTGATCTTTATGGAATTTTGCTTTTGTGGATTCTATTGCTGTGCCGCGTTTGTTCTTTTAGACATAAAATAAACATTATGTTTGTGGCTTTTAGTGTTTGTTTCTTCTTGTTATAAAATTGTCATAACTAATACAAAAAATAATAATTGTGTAGCATAACACTCAATGGGGAAAAAGATTTGGAGAGCCTTACTTGTGCAGACAGATGTTGAAACAGGTGTGCTCTGGGTCCCATTCTCCAGCACTGTGGTGACTGTGAAGCTGTACTCTCTCCCAGGTCTCAGCTTAGAGATGACAGTGGAATTGGAGGGTGCAATGATGGAAAGAGTGTTGTCCTTGACAGAGCTTGAATTGGTAATTTTAAAGCTGTGTGGGATCTCTTTCATACCAGCAGGTCTGCCCCAGCTCAGAGAGACAGAATCGATTTCCACTGAGTCTATCTTTATCTCTCCAGGAGGAGACACAGACGCTGGGGTAGTGGATGGGCTGTTTGCTGGATCCTCAGGAACAGTAGAGTCCGGAGGAGTGGATTCGACAGGAGATGTATCTGATGGACTCATGACAGGTGTAGTCTGGAGTTCAACCTCTTGAGCCCCCTCACCTGGCACGCTTTTCTCTGAGGACATCTCTGAGGTTGCTGCAGAGGGATATTACACAGTGACTGAATTACAGGCATGTCTTGCATCTGAAGCAAGAGCAAAATCCAGTGTATTGCTTGCAGTAACAACCTAGGGCAGGATTTTTGAGTGAGGGCAGTTCAGAAATCAGAGGACTGTATGCAGTTGAAGCTACACACACAGGAGTGTGTCCTCAGTAGTCATACTATACAGTAATAGCTAACAGAAACAGTTTCATGCAAAACCTCATTCTTATCAAGTCTTATACAAATCTTGCCTTTCAACTTTATGGAGAGGGCCCATTATTTATTCACACCACAATATTGGAAACAACACGTGATCACCCTTATATATGGACCTTCGTATTGTTCATTTCAACATTTTTACAATAGCTAATGTGCTGGATGCCACACAGTATATATGAAGTTACATACCTGCAATTTGAAAGCGGTACTGTACG
Organism: Acipenser oxyrinchus oxyrinchus; assembly: GCA_030684275.1. NCBI lineage: Eukaryota > Metazoa > Chordata > Actinopteri > Acipenseriformes > Acipenseridae > Acipenser > Acipenser oxyrinchus. The sequence continues at coordinate 4,780 of JAGXEW010000550.1, forward strand.
CTGTGTGCTAACCAGTACTATATAACTAGACTCTCACATCATATGACAAGGAAACTTTAGTGTATGAAGCAGGTGCATGTTTATAATATGTAGCATTTCTGCTCTTAGGAATTTGAAGATCTCAATTTACACAAAAAAAGTAAAATGACAAAACTATTTGAACATTACTGTACATACACAGTATAATAAACACAGTAATGTCTCAGCAAACATCAAACACAAAAATGCTGTTCAAACCATTCTCATAGGCAGAGTTTCCATGCAGTTTAGAAACTCCAACTTCTCTCTCCATTGTTGTAAGAATGTGACGTAGCAGCACATACCAGCACATTCCTCACACTGTAGGAAATGCACAGCCAAAAAATGGTGTGACCTAAAAGGGTGGGTAAATTGCCTTCTCATGCTAAAAAGCTCTGCAGATTTACCAAACACAATTTTTTTTTTTAAATGGAGACATGGTCATGAGATTTCAGCAGTGAAGATCTTGTTTGTTTTATACAAGGTTATAAAAAATACTGTAGCTGTTTAAGACAAAACTGTTTAAGAGCTGAAAACAAGTAAAAAGGTCTAATTAAGCAAAATATCAGTTCAATTAAGGGTCTAGTTAAGTAATTGAGAGCTCGGTTGGAATGAAAACCAGCAGACACAGGGGGTCCCCACAGGACTGAGTTTGAGAAGCCCTGCTCTAGACATTGGATACTGCGTTAATGAAACGAAGAAAACAACTGAGCTATTACAGAATAAAAGAGGAGACTACGAGAAATACTATTCAATGATTGAGGAATCCACTGTAATCCCTGCCAAGAGAAGTAGACAAAACTGCAGCAGCAACCTAAAAGAGGAGTTTAAATGATTATATGTTCAGGTGTTGGACACGATAACAGTGCAAACTCAACGGAGACTTTCATCACTGGAAAAACTGAAGTTCCTGGAGCTACTAAACTTCAGTAAATTTGGCCGGTACAGAAATGCCTTTCCAGAAGAAGCGTTCACTTCCCTAAAAGAAACATACGCTTTTTTCATGCCGTACGCCTGCATAATGAGCGAACCGTGATGTATTCAGTGCTAGATTTCATAAAGAAAAGTGTTGCATAGCTACTAGTAAACATGCATGCAAATGACCTGAGTGATGCGACGGCTGAAGTGTATAAACTCTGAGACTTATTCCTAACTCTTCCGTCTACCACTGCATCTGTGGAAAGAACATTTTCAGCACTGAGAAGAATACAGACTTGTGCCAGAAATGCAACACTGAAATCACGTCTGTCAGGACTGGCCGTTATGTCAATTGAAAAAAACTTAGCAAGCTAGAAAGTCGGGAGAGCTTTTATGACGCTGTTATAGAAGAATTTGTAACAAAAGAATGTCGGCTGAATTTCATCTATAAATAGGGTGAGTAAACCTATATATATATATTTTTAAATTTCTTGAGTTACATGTTACATTTATATATTACTGCATGCCCTACTTGAAAAGCCACCGCACGTCATGAGAATTGATGTAAGTCAGAGAACTGATGTAATGACAAAGTAGACTGAGATGCTAATATTCATAAGAAGAATTGTAAATAAATAATTCTTACTTGTGCAGACAGAGTCTATCTTTCTCTCTCCAGGAGGGAACACAGACGCTGGGGTAGTGGATGGACTGTTTGCTGGATCCTCAGGAACTGTAGATTCTGGAGGAGTGGAGATGACAGATGATGTATCTGATGGACTCATGACAGGTGTAGTCTGGAGTTCAGCCTCTCGAGCCCCTCACCTGGCACGCTCTTCTCTGAGGACATCTCTGAGGTTTCTGCAGAGGGATATTACACAGTGACTGAATTACAGGCATGTCTTGCATCTGAAGCAAGAGCAAAATCTAGTGCATTGCTTAACAACCTAGGGCAGGATTTTTGAGTGAGGGCAGTTCAGAAATCAGAGGACTGTATGCAGTTGAAGCTACACACACAGGAGTGTGTCCTCAATGGTCATACTATACAGTAATAGCTAACAGAAACAGTTTCATGCAAAACCTCATTCTTATCAAGTCTTATACAAATCTTGCCTTTCAACTTTATGGAGAGGGCCCATTATTTATTCACACCACAATATTGGAAACAACACGTGATCACCCTTATATATGGACCTTCGTATTGTTCATTTCAACATTTTTACAATAGCTAATGTGCTGGATGCCACACAGTATATATGAAGTTACAAACCTGCAATTTGAAAGCGGTACTGTACGCTGTGTGCTAACCAGTACTATATAACTAGACTCTCACATCATATGACAAAGAAACTTTAGTGTATGAAGCAGGTGCATGTTTATAATATGTAGCATTTCTGCTCTTAGGAATTTGAAGATCTCAATTTACACAAAAAAGTAAAATGACAAAACTATTTGAACATTACTGTACATACACAGTATAATAAACACAGTAATGTCTCAGCAAACATCAAACACAAAAATGCTGTTCAAACCATTCTCATAGGCAGAGTTTCCATGCAGTTTAGAAACTCCAACTTCTCTCTCCATTGTTGTAAGAATGTGACGTAGCAGCACATACCAGCACATTCCTCACACTGTAGGAAATGCACAGCCAAAAATGGTGTGACCTAAAAGGGTGGGTAAATTGCCTTCTCATGCTAAAAGCTCTGCAGATTTACCAAACACAATTTTTTTTTTAAATGGAGACATGGTCATGAGATTTCAGCAGTGAAGATCTTGTTTGTTTTATACAAGGTTATAAAAATACTGTAGCTGTTTAAGACAAAACTGTTTAAGAGCTGAAAACAAGTAAAAAGGTCTAATTAAGCAAAATATCAGTTCAATTAAGGGTCTAGTTAAGTAATTGAGAGCTCGGTTGGAATGAAAACCAGCAGACACAGGGGGTCCCCACAGGACTGAGTTTGAGAAGCCCTGCTCTAGACATTGGATACTGCGTTAATGAAACGAAGAAAACAACTGAGCTATTACAGAATAAAAGAGGAGACTACGAGAAATACTATTCAATGATTGAGGAATCCACTGTAATCCCTGCCAAGAGAAGTAGACAAAACTGCAGCAGCAACCTAAAAGAGGAGTTTAAATGATTATATGTTCAGGTGTTGGACACGATAACAGTGCAAACTCAACGGAGACTTTCATCACTGGAAAAACTGAAGTTCCTGGAGCTACTAAACTTCAGTAAATTTGGCCGGTACAGAAATGCCTTTCCAGAAGAAGCCGTTCACTTCCCTAAAAGAAACATACGCTTTTTCATGCCGCATGTCTGCATAATGAGCGAACCGTGATGTATTCAGTGCTAGATTTCATAAAGAAAAGTGTTGCATAGCTACTAGTAAACATGCATGCAAATGACCTGAGTGATGCGACGGCTGAAGTGTATAAACTCTGAGACTTATTCCTAACTCTTCCGTCTACCACTGCATCTGTGGAAAGAACATTTTCAGCACTGAGAAGAATACAGACTTGTGCCAGAAATGCAACACTGAAATCACGTCTGTCAGGACTGGCCGTTATGTCAATTGAAAAAACTTAGCAAGCTAGAAAGTCGGGAGAGCTTTTATGACGCTGTTATAGAAGAATTTGTAACAAAAGAATGTCGGCTGAATTTCATCTATAAATAGGGTGAGTAAACCTATATATATATATTTTAAATTTCTTGAGTTACATGTTACATTTATATATTACTGCATGCCCTACTTGAAAAGCCACCGCACGTCATGAGAATTGATGTAAGTCAGAGAACTGATGTAATGACAAAGTAGACTGAGATGCTAATATTCATAAGAAGAATTGTAAATAAATAATTTTACTTGTGCAGACAGAGTCTATCTTTCTCTCTCCAGGAGGGAACACAGACGCTGGGGTAGTGGATGGACTGTTTGCTGGATCCTCAGGAACTGTAGATTCTGGAGGAGTGGAGATGACAGATGATGTATCTGATGGACTCATGACAGGTGTAGTCTGGAGTTCAGCCTCTCGAGCCCCCTCACCTGGCACGCTCTTCTCTGAGGACATCTCTGAGGTTTCTGCAGAGGGATATTACACAGTGACTGAATTACAGGCATGTCTTGCATCTGAAGCAAGAGCAAAATCTAGTGCATTGCTTAACAACCTAGGGCAGGATTTTTGAGTGAGGGCAGTTCAGAAATCAGAGGACTGTATGCAGTTGAAGCTACACACACAGGAGTGTGTCCTCAATGGTCATACTATACAGTAATAGCTAACAGAAACAGTTTCATGCAAAACCTCATTCTTATCAAGTCTTATACAAATCTTGCCTTCAACTTTATGGAGAGGGCCCATTATTTATTCACACCACAATATTGGAAACAACACGTGATCACCCTTATATATGGACCTTCAGTATTGTTCATTTCAACATTTTACAATAGCTAATGTGCTGGATGCCACACAGTATATATGAAGTTACAAACCTGCAATTTGAAAGCGGTACTGTACGCTGTGTGCTAACCAGTACTATATAACTAGACTCTCACATCATATGACAAGGAAACTTTAGTGTATGAAGCAGGTGCATGTTTATAATATGTAGCATTTCTGCTCTTAGGAATTTGAAGATCTCAATTTACACAAAAAAAGTAAAATGACAAAACTATTTGAACATTACTGTACATACACAGTATAATAAACACAGTAATGTCTCAGCAAACATCAAACACAAAAATGCTGTTTAAACCATTCTCATAGGCAGAGTTTCCATGCAGTTTAGAAACTCCAACTTCTCTCTCCATTGTCGTAAGAATGTGACGTAGCAGCACATACCAGCACATTCCTCACACTGTAGGAAATGCACAGCCAAAAATGGTGTGACCTAAAGGGTGGGTAAATTGCCTTCTCATGCTAAAAGCTCTGCAGATTTACTCAAACACGATTTTTATTTTTAAATGGAGACATGGTCATGAGATTTCAGCAGTGAAGATCTTGTTTGTTTTATACAAGGTTATAAAAAATACTGAAGCTACTACAAGTTTAAACAATACAACCCTTTGCAAAACATAAATATATTTTCTTCATCCTTACACTTTTGTTATCTTCTTGTTTGGACATCGGATAGCTGATTGCTTTAAGCCTAGACTTTCCTGTCCCTTAGCAATAAGATGCAATTCATTGTACAGTAGCCTGAAGTAGCATCTATCAAGGGTAACTACCAAGGACATTAAAAGTCACGTTTTTACCCCAAAATGTATTCAATTAGCATAGCTACTGAAATCACCAGGCTTGAGTGACCACCTGTAGAGCTGAAGTAAAATCTCTTTAACCTAATTCATTGAGGAGGAGTTTTAGAAGAACAAAAACATGACAATGAAAAACAATGAACGAAATTCTAGAAAGTTACAAAAATGTCTGGGTGGATCAGCATCTGCTGAGAAATGTGTTTAACTCGTATCCTGGATCATCATCAACAACAATAACAACATCAAATTATATGTGTGTGTGTGTGTGTGTGTGTGTATATACCCTTCAAAAAAAAGAAACGCATAGCAGATATTTTTCTGTTTTGCTGACAGTATCACATAAATTAATAAATGTCACAATAATTTCATCTGCATAACACAAATCGATTTTTTTCTGTACAGAACTAACTGCTTTTCTTCTGTTGTGTGTGTTTTTAATCTTCCATAAATGAAGTGAATACCTGATAGAGTCCCTGCTGATGTAGTTCAATCTCTCTGCTCCTTGTCCTCCTCAGGTCTTCATGAAAACTGACACAGGATGTAAAAGCCCTGTTTATATCAGATGCAGAAACGAAACTGGAAGCACACCCTGACAATAAAACAATAAGTCACAAGGGGTGAAAAGTTTTGATCTAAAGATTATAGGATTTAGAGATAACTAAAATGGCCAAATCCTGTCCCAAGTGTCACTTCTCACCCAAACCCTATCCAACCCCACAGCGCGGCAAGTGAGAGGGAGGCGAGGGTCCCGACTCCATCGGGTATGTGGAATATAGAGAGTGCAACTGCAAAGCAATCACAATTTAAAGCTAAAGAATACAGTGCCGTGTTCAAATGTACAAGATAAACTGAAAGCACCTATAAAGATAAACATGGTTTTATATTGTGGTTTCACATTGTTTCATCAATTCTTGTGCTATTCGGTCAGATCCTGTTAGTAGGGGTGTGCTAGCAACTTTTCTCATGTTCTTATGATGGGTTCATATTTCATCTTGGGATCCTAATGTATGCACTCTAGAAAAGGGGTTCCTTTCTGAGCCTCAATATAGAACCACTGGGGTTATACTTTAGATCAGGTTTATGATCAGTTCTGAGCTATTCCACTGAGTTTCAATCTTTAGACTAGACCCTTAATTGAACTGAAAATATGCTTAATTAGCCTTTAATTGTTTTCCTCTCTTAAACAGTTGCAGATTTCAAGTTAGCTGTAATATTTTATAAGTAACTTGAACTCAGCAAATGTTTAGGAGCTGAAAACAATTAAAAAGGTCCAATTAAGCATTTTCATTTCAATTAAGGGTCTAGTTCAGTAATTGAGAGTTCAGTTGGAATGAAAACCAGCAGACACAGGGGGTCCCCAGGACCGAGGTTGGGAAACACTGGTTTAGATTATAATTGTATTTTGCTGCTCTGATCATTCCAAACAATACAGAACAACAACAACAAAATGCAAACAAAATGAAAATTCAGTTTGCCATCCCAAACAAAACATGTGCAGGGTAGCCATGGAAAACATTTTTAATTTAAACTTTTTAATGTGAGGGGAGCAATGGAAAATTCCCACCAAACAAACCTGATGCATTGTTCATGAAAAACATGTGTCTTCTTGTAATCAATTTCATTGGGAACACCGCTATATCAGTAAACAGCTGGTAACAAGGGCTAAGCTAATAAAATACTGAATTGCACTATGACAGCACTGTCAGCTGTTCAAAGTGCTCCATCTATGTCTCTGGAGACTAAAAGATGTATGAATCAGAACAGGTTCCTCATTGTTGTTGTTTTTTTCTATTTATTAACCCCACACGTTTCAGAATAAAGATAAGTACCCAATGCAATTGACTAATTGAAATTAAACATATGAGTGCATTTACATTTTCCCAAAACATTTTTCTCCAGGGGAAAAAAAGTTAATTGAATTGGGAGCAAAGGGATTGAATTGGTTATTACAGAGGGACTGAATATTGTCCGTTTTTTAATTAAGAACTGATTGAACATTTGCGTGGAGGTTTGGAATTTGTGGAATTAGGAGTGTTACTCCTGAGGTTGCTCCTGGTTTGTACTGTCAAGAAAGTCTAATCTTATCTATTGTTTTATCTTAAACTGACAATGACTTTTACAAGAACGGGTACTTTAGTTTTACAAGAATTGATGAATAAATGTGAAACCAAAAGGAATTTACCATCTCAATTTGTATTGCATCTGGTTTATCCTGCCAGGAGTGTCTAATCTTATCTTGTGTTTTATATCAATGAGCTTTACGAGAACAGGTCATTAGCTTTACAAGAACTGATGAATACAAGTCAAACCAAGAGGAATTTTCCATATCAATATATAACCACATGTTCAGTTTCAGTTTATCTTGTACATTTGAACACGGCACTGTATTCTATAGCTTTAAATTGTGATTACTTTGCAGTTGCCCTTGTTGTGTTCTATATATCTGATGGAGTCGTGACCCTCACCTCCCTCTCACTTGCAACACGTTTATGCAATGAATAAAAAACTCATAAGATTCATTAGTTCCATGCGTGGCAATATGTGCAGCTCCAGAAGGACTTGCTCACTTTCTTTGATCAGTATACAGCTGGAGAGAAATGATCACAGTAGTATGTACAGGTAGTGGACACAAAAATGGAAACACCAATGTAAAGTCACTTAATAGGGTGTTGGGCCGCTATGGTATCCCGCTCTGTGGAGTTCTCATGACAGTTTTTGATGAAACTGGCTGCTCGCGCACCAGGATGAAATTTGCAGTCAATTGATCTGCAGTTGCTCGCCTGTTTTGCCTTGTACTTCGAATTAATGCACGGATATCACGATCCTGGAGTATGCGCTTCCACCCACTGTTGCCCTTTGCTGATGATGTCTTCCCTCAGAGTTGAGCTGTCTTGGTCACTGAAGCTCCTGCCAAACGCGCCCCAACAATCACCCCTCTTTCAAAGTCACTGAGGTCTCCACTTGCAGCCATAATTATAGGCAACCAGGCCTGTCCAGCATTTTTATACATGACCCTAAGCATGGATGTTATTTGCTTATTTAACGATGAGCCACACCGTGTGAAAGCCCTTGCTTTCAATATACTTGGTGTCCCTCATTTACCCAGGTGTTTCCATTTTTTTGTCCACTACTGTACATCAAAGTACTCAGTATTGTAAATGTTAATAGATAATTAGTCACAAGTTCGTATTCACCATAGGCATCAATTACATTTTTAAATGAATGTTATGAAGTACAAAAGTTAGTATGAAAACGTTTCTACAAAAGAAAAAAAAACATTCCAGAAACCTCAAAACTGAGCCTACAGAGCAAATGCATTCAAACTCCTGCAGCTGTCTTTTTTGTTCTTTATACTTAGCAAAACTTATTCTTTGGTAGCGGATTCAACATATTGTAATTTTATTAATACTGAACACACTGTTTACACCTGCCAGCAGAGCGATCACATGACCTTAACACCGCCCTATTGTCAGAGCTCTCGCTTTACATCCCGCCTCAATTTCTGCTTTCAATCAATCAATCAATCAATCAGTCTTTATTTTATATAGCGCCTTTCATAGTGGACCACCATCACAAAGCGCTTTACAAGATACAGTAACAAGAAGAAAATCCATAATACTTTAAATACAGAGAAATGCATAATACATGATATACAGAGGAGGGGGGGATGCATAATACATTAAATACAGTCCATAACAGGTGTTGTAACCAATTCAGTACCCCTCAGAAATCTGTATCCCCTGAAATGAGATCGTCCCAAAGGCACGGCTGATTTTTCTTTTGCTTGTGTCTGAGGTAAAATACGAGTGATGTGCACGCGCAGCAGTTGTCGGCTGCATTTTTGCAATCATTTACTAACTTTTTCGACAGGACGGCATGATTTCTTTGTGATGTATAATCAGTTATGGTTTGTTTTCAGTGCAGCTAAAACAACCTTAATGCTTAATGTATGAACTATGCACCTACCTGTTTATAAAGCGATTGTGCCGATTTCAAAGTAGCCTATTTTTTATATATTATTTTGATTTCAAAACTTGAAAGTTGAAAGTAAATGATCACGAATGTGATTATTAATGTAATGTTGTTGCTCTGGCTTGTGCTGTTATGTCTGGAATAAACAGGAGTCGTGTAAATTATATTAAAAATGCATAATGTATTACATATAACGTTATTGTTTACAGATATTTCTTTTATATTATTATTTATTTCTGAGCAGACACCCTTATCCAGGGCGACTTACAATTGTTACAAGATATCACATTATTTTTACATACAATTCCCCATTTATACAGTTGGGTTTTTACTGGAGCAATCTAGGTAAAGTACCTTGCTCAAGGGTACAGCAGCAGTGTCCCCCCCACCTGGGATTGAACCCATGACCCTCCGGTCAGGAGTCCAGAGCCCTAACCACTACTCCACACTGTTGCCCAGTACACATATACAGTGCCTATAGAAAGTCTACACCCCTTGAACTTTTTCACATTTTTTGTGTCAGTGCCTCAGAGTTTCATGCATTTAAATGAGGATTTTTTCCACTTATCTACACACCATACTCACACTGTTAAGGGGAAAAAGTATTTATTGAGAAAAATTATATATTAAATACAAAACTGAAAGATCATAATTGGATAAGTCTCCACCCCCCTGAGTTAATACTTGGTGGAAGCACCTTTGGCAGCAATTACAGCTGTGAGTCTGTTAGGATAGGTCTCTACCAACTTTGCACACCTAGATTTGGCAATATTTGACCATTCCTCTTTACAAAACTGTTCAAGCTCTGTCAAGTTCCTTGGGGAGCGTTGATGGACAGCAATCTTCAAGTAATGCCACAAATTTTCGACTGGATTTCGGTCTTGTCTCTGACTGGGCCACTCAAGGACATTTACCTTTTTGTTCCTTAGTCACTTCAGTGTAGATTTGGCTGTGTGCTTTGGGTCGTTGTCATGCTGAAAGGTGAACTTCCGTTCCATTTTCAACTTTCTTGCAGAGGGCAGCAGGTTTTCCTCAAGGACTTATCTGTACTTTTCTCCATTCATCCCAGTCCCTGCCGATGAGAAACATCCCCATAACATGATGCTGCCACCACCAACAAAACATTTTGCCACATGGCTACATAATCTCCTGTGTGTTTTTTTGCATACTTCAAACAGGATTCAAGGTGGTCTTTCTTGAGTAAAATACAGGCCAGATTTGTGGAGTGCTTGGGATATTGTCATCACATGCACACTTTGACCAGTCTTGGCCATAAAAGTCTAGCTCTTACAAAGTTGCCATTGACCTCTTGGTAGCCTCTCTGATCAGTCTCCTTCTTGCTCGGTCATCCAGTTTGGAGGGACGGCCTGATCTAGGCAGGGTCTTGGTGGTGCCATACACCTTCCACTTCTTAATAATCGTCTTGACCGTGCTCAAGGGATATTCAAGGCCTTTGATATTTTTTTAAGAACATAAGAAAGTTTACCATACGAGAGGAGGCCATTCAGCCCATCTTGCTCGTTTGGTTGTTAGTAACTTATTGATCCCAGAATCTCATCAAGCAGCTTCTTGGAGGATCCCAGGGTGTCAGCTTCAACAACATTATGGGGGAGTTGGTTCCAGACCTTCACAATTCTCTGTGTAAAAAAGTGCCTCCTATTTTCTGTTCTGAATGCCCCTTTATCTAATCTCCATTTGTGACCCCTGATCCTTGTTTCTTTTTCAGGTCAAAAGTCCCTGGGTCGACACAGTCTTCCACTTTTTAGGATTTTGAATGTTTGAATCAGATCGCCGTGTAGTCTTCTTTGTTCAAGACTGAACAGATTCAATTTTTTTAGCCTGTCTGCATACGACATGCCTTTTAAACCCGGGATAATTCTGGTCGCTCTTCTTTGCGCTCTTTCTAGAGCAGCAATATCCTTTTTGTAACGTGGTGACCAGAACTGAACACAATATTCAAGATGAGGTCTTACTAATGCATTGTAAAGTTTTAACATTACTTCCCTTGATTTAAATTCAACATTTCTCACAATATATCCGAGCATCTTGTTAGCCTTTTTTATAGCTTCCCCACATTGTCTAGATGAAGACATTTCTGAGTCAACATAAACTCCTAGGTCTTTTTCATAGTTCCCTTCTTCAATTTCAGTATCTCCCATATGATATTTATAATGCACATTTTTATAGCCTGCATGCAATACTTTACACTTTTCTCTATTAAATGTCATTTGCCATGTGTCTGCCCAGTTCTGAATGCTGTCTAGATCATTTTGAAGACCTTTGCTGCTGCAACAGTGTTTGCTACTCCTACTATTTTTGTGTCGTCTGCAAATTTAAGAACTTTGCTTACTATACCAGAATCTAAATCATTAATGTAGAATAGGAATAGCAGAGGACCCAATACTGATCCCTGTGGTACACCACTGGTTACCTCGCTCCATTTTGAGGTTTCTCCTCTAATCAGTACTTTCTGTTTTCTACATGTTAACCACTCCCTAATCTATGTGCATGCATTTCCTTGAATCCCTACTGCGTTCAGTTTGAGAATTAATCTTTTATGTGGGACTTTGTCAAAAGCTTTCTGGAAATCTAAATAAACCATGTCGTATGCTTTGCAATTATCCGTTGTCAATGTTGCATCCTCAAAAAAGTCAAGCAGGTTAGTTAGACACGATCTCCCTTTCCTAAAACCATGCTGACTGTCTCCCAGGATATTGTTACCATATAGGTAATTTTCCATTTTAGATCTTATTATAGTTTCCATAAGTTTACATATAATAGAAGTCAGGCTTATTGGTCTGTAGTTACCTGGTTCGGTTTTGTCTCCCTTTTGTGGATCGGTATTACGTTTGCTATTTTCCAGTCTGTCGATACAACCCCTGTGTCAAGAGACTGTTGCATGATCTTGGTTAGCGGTTTGTAAATAACTTCTTTCATTTCTTTGAGTACTATTGGGAGGATCTCATCCGGCCCAGGGGATTTGTTTATTTTAAGAGCTCCTAGTCCCTTTAACACTTCTGCCTCTGTTTTGCTAATGTTATTTAAAATTGGATAGGAACAGGTCGACATGTCGGGCATGTTGTCCGTGTCCTCCTTTGTAAAAACCTGTGAAAAGTAATCATTTAATATATTTGCTATTTTTTTTCTTCATCTATGATTTTGCCATTTGTGTCTCTTAGACATTTAACCTCCTCTTTGAATGTTCTCTTGCTGTTGTAATATTGGAAAAACATTTTGGAATTGATTTTAGCCCTCTTAGCAATATTGATTTCTATCTCTCTCTTGGCCATACCTATCCCCGCGCACCAGGATGAAATTTGCAGTCAATTGATCTGCATTTTGAAAGGGGGTGTAGACTTTCTATAGGCACTGTATACAGTACACACACAAGATTGGTATTTACAGTGAAACACAGGGGCTACCAAATTAGACAGCTGACAATAGCATAGTCTATGGCTGTCTAATTTGGTATCTCCTGTGCAAGGCAGTGGGGAACCTAGAAATGTCAAACTTGCACAGTATGTCTACCTGTGCCCCATTATCACACACACATGGTTTGCTTGATATTGGGTGTATTTACAGTGAGAAACACAGGGGATACCAAATTAGACAGCCATAGACTATGCTATTGTCAGCTGTTTCTATATGCACTTACAATATCGTATCAGGCAAGTACGATGTCGGGCGCAGAATATACGATACAAGCAGCGTTTCTATATAACGTCGCACACACTACCTGATCGCATTACTTGTCTTATTCTATCGACACCAACTTACTTGGTGTGTAAATATGACAGGTAGATATCACAGTCATTTCCTGTTTTGAACCTTCAGAAACATGGCTGCTCGAATGCATGCAGTGTTTTTACGGTATGAATAGAAATATTTGTAAGTGTCACTTCTCACCCAAACCCTATCCAACGTGTTTGTCTCTTAGCTGTTTTAATAAACTGCAAGGTGAACTGTCTCAGTCATCAGCAAACCGAGCTGCTCTGATCATTCCAAACAATACAGAACAACAAAAAATGCAAACAAAATAAAACTTCAGTTTGCCATCCCAAACAAAACAAGTGCAGGGTAGCCATGGTTAACATTTTTAATTTAAACTTTTTAATGTGAGGGGAGCAATGGAAAATTCCCACCAAACAAACCTGATGCATTGTTCATGAAAAACATGTGTCTTCTTGTAATCAATTTCATTGGGAACACCGCTATATCAGTAAACAGCTGGTAACAAGGGCTAAGCTAATAAAATACTGAATTGCACTATGACAGCACTGTCAGCTGTTCAAAGTGCTCCATCTATGTCTCTGGAGACTAAAAGATGTATGAATCAGAACAGGTTCCTCATTGTTTTTTTCTATTTATTAACCCCACACGTTTCAGAATAAAGATAAGTACCCAATGCAATTGACTAATTGAAATGAAACATATGAGTGCATTTACATTTTCTCAAAACATTTTTCTCCAGGGACAGTGGGTGGAAGCGCATACTCCAGGATCGTGATATCCGTGCATTAATTCGAAGTGCAAGGCAAAACAGGCGAGCAACCGAGATCAATTGACTGCAAATTTCATCTGAGCTGAGCAGCCAGTTTCATCAAAACTGTCCACGAGAACTCCACAGAGCAGCCCAACCCTATTAAGTGACTTTACATTGGGGTTTCCATTTTTTGTCCACTACCTGTACATACTACTGTGATCATTTCTCTCCAGCTGTATACTGATCAAAGAAAGTGAGCAAGTCCTTCTGGAGCTGCACATATTGCCACGCATGGAACTAATGAATCTTATGAGTTTTTTATTCATTGCATAAACGTGTTGCAGGTGAGAGGGAGGTGAGGGTCACGACTCCATCAGATATATAGAACACGACAAGGGCAACTGCAAAGTAATCACAATTTAAAGCTATAGAATACAGTGCCGTGTTCAAATGTACAAGATAAACTGAAACTGAACATGTGGTTATATATTGATATGGAAAATTCCTCTTGGTTTGACTTGTATTCATCAGTTCTTGTAAAGCTAATGACCTGTTCTCGTAAAGCTCATTGATATAAAACACAAGATAAGATTAGACACTCCTGGCAGGATAAACCAGATGCAATACAAATTGAGATGGTAAATTCCTTTTGGTTTCACATTTATTCATCAATTCTTGTAAAACTAAAGTACCCGTTCTTGTAAAAGTCATTGTCAGTTTAAGATAAAACAATAGATAAGATTAGACTTTCTTGACAGTACAAACCAGGAGCAACCTCAGGAGTAACACTCCTAATTCCACAAATTCCAAACCTCCACGCAAATGTTCAATCAGTTCTTAATTAAAAAACTGACAATATTCAGTCCTTCTGTAATAACCAATTCAATCCCTTTGCTCCCAATTCAATTCACTTTTTTTCCCCTGGAGAAAAATGTTTTGGGAAAATGTAAATGCACTCATATGTTTCATTTCAATTAGTCAATTGCATTGGGTACTTATCTTTATTCTGAAACGTGTGGGGTTAATAAATAGAAAAAAACAATGAGGAACCTGTTCTGATTCATACATCTTTTAGTCTCCAGAGAGATAGATGGAGCACTTTGAACAGCTGACAGTGCTGTCATAGCGCAATTCAGTATTTTATTAGCTCAGCCCTTGTTACCAGCTGTTTACTGATATAGCGGTGTTCCCAATGAAATTTGATTACAAGAAGACACGTTTTTCATGAACAATGCATCAGGTTTGTTTGGTGGGAATTTTCCATTGCTCCCCTCACATTAAAAAGTTTAAATTAAAAATGTTTTCCATGGCTACCCTGCACATGTTTTGTTTGGGATGGCAAACTGAATTTTCATTTTGTTTGCATTTTGTTGTTGTTGTTCTGTATTGTTTGGAATGATCAGAGCAGCAAAAACAATTATAATCTAAACCAGTGTTTTAACCCGGTCCTGGGGATTCCTGTGTCTGTTGGTTTTCATTCTGAACTGAACTCAATTACTGAACTAGACCCTTAATTGAACTGAAAATGCTTAATTTGACCTTTTTAATTGTTTTCAGCTCCTAAACATTTGCTGAGTTCAAGTTACTTATAAAATGTTACAGCTAACTTGAAATCTGCAACTGTTTAAGAGAGGAAAACAATTAAAGGCTAATTAAGCATATTTTCAGTTCAATTAAGGGTCTAGTTTAGTGATTGAGAGCTCATTTGGAATGCAAACCAGCAGACACAGGGGGTCCCCAGGACCGGGGGTGGAAACCCTGATCTAAAGTATAACCCCAGTGGTTCTATATTGAGGCTCAGAAAGTAGAAAGGTGCTTTCAGTTTATCTTGTACATTTGAACACGGCACTGTAATCTATAGCTTTAAATTGTGATTGCTTTGCGGTTGTACTCTCTATATTCCACATACCCGATGGAGTCGGGACCCTCGCCTCCCTCTCACTTGCCGCGCTGTGGGGTTGGATAGGGTTTGGGTGAGAAGTGACACTTGGGACAAGATTTGGCCATTTTAGTTATCTACGTATCCTATAATCTATAGATCAAAACTTTTCACCCCTTGTGACTTATTGTTTTATTGTAGGGATGTGCTTTCAGTTTCGTTTCTGCATCTGATATAAACAGGGTTTTTGCATACTGTGTCAGTGTTCATGAAGACCTGCAGAGGACAAGGAGCAGAGAGATTGAACTTCATCAGCAGGGACTCTATCAGGTATTCACTTCATTTCTTGAAGATTAAAAACACACACAACATAAGAAAAGCAGTTAGTGCTGTTCAGTACAGAAAAAATCGATTTGTGTTATGCAGATGAAATTATTGTCATTATTACCTGCTGCTTTTTGCTGTTGGTGGGGGTGAATGCAGGTTTGGTTGTTGCTGTGCTTCAGTTACAGTAGATCCACTTTTTTCATTACTCGTTTAATGCACAGCTGGGTGTTGATTCTATAAAGAGATGGGTTTTGAAATGGGTAGATTATGTTATTATTATTATTATTGCAATATGTAGATTCAATTACCAGTGAGAATTGGAGGTATATTCTTAAACCACTGCTGACAGTCAGGGTCGTGGAATTCATATCGCCGATGCGCGGGATATGTCTGAGAGACAACAAGTTTCACCGTTATACTTTGCCAGTTTTTTTTTTGCTTTTTTTCCCTCATTATGTTCAGTCTGTTGCTAGAAAAACACTGTAGGAGCCACGCAAACTCTGAATTGCATTGAAGTCTAGCAATACCCACACATTTAAAAATGTGTACTTCTAAACCTCAAACCAAAACGATACTCACATATACAGTAACAAACGTACCTAAATTAATGCAATGATGTTATTACTAATTTACATTAATTTGGTCTACAGTAGGAGCCCAGTCATGTTTATAAATATATATTATATATACATATACATGAAGTGCGGTGGCTTTTCAAGTAGGGCATGCAGTAATATATAAATGTAACATGTAACTCAAGAAATTTAAAAATATATATATATAGGTTTACTCACCCTATTTATAGATGAAATTCAGCCGACATTCTTTTGTTACAAATTCTTCTATAACAGCGTCATAAAAGCTCTCCCGACTTTCTAGCTTGCTAAGTTTTTTTCAATTGACATAACGGCCAGTCCTGACAGACATGATTTCAGTGTTGCATTTCTGGCACAAGTCTGTATTCTTCTCAGTGCTGAAAATGTTCTTTCCACAGATGCAGTGGTAGACGGAAGAGTTAGGAATAAGTCTCAGAGTTTATACACTTCAGCCGTCGCATCACTCAGGTCATTTGCATGCATGTTTACTAGTAGCTATGCAACACTTTTCTTTATGAAATCTAGCACTGAATACATCACGGTTCGCTCATTATGCAGGCGTACGGCATGAAAAAGCGTATGTTTCTTTTAGGGAAGTGAACGCTTCTTCTGGAAAGGCATTTCTGTACCGGCCAAATTTACTGAAGTTTAGTAGCTCCAGGAACTTCAGTTTTTCCAGTGATGAAAGTCTCCGTTGAGTTTGCACTGTTATCGTGTCCAACACCTGAACATATAATCATTTAAACTCCTCTTTTAGGTTGCTGCTGCAGTTTTGTCTACTTCTCTTGGCAGGGATTACAGTGGATTCCTCAATCATTGAATAGTATTTCTCGTAGTCTCCTCTTTATTCTGTAATAGCTCAGTTGTTTTCTTCTGTTTCATTAACGCAGTATCCAATGTCTAGAGCAGGGCTTCTCAAACTCAGTCCTGTGGGGACCCCCTGTGTCTGCTGGTTTTCATTCCAACCGAGCTCTCAATTACTTAACTAGACCCTTAATTGAACTGATATTTTGCTTAATTAGACCTTTTTACTTGTTTTCAGCTCTTAAACAGTTTTGTCTTAAACAGCTACAGTATTTTTTATAACCTTGTATAAAACAAACAAGATCTTCACTGCTGAAATCTCATGACCATGTCTCCATTTAAAAAAAAAAAATCGTGTTTGGTAAATCTGCAGAGCTTTTTAGCATGAGAAGGCAATTTACCCACCCTTTTAGGTCACACCATTTTTGGCTGTGCATTTCCTACAGTGTGAGGAATGTGCTGGTATGTGCTGCTACGTCACATTCTTACAACAATGGAGAGAGAAGTTGGAGTTTCTAAACTGCATGGAAACTCTGCCTATGAGAATGGTTTAAACAGCATTTTTGTGTTTAAAGTTTGCTGAGACATTACTGTGTTTATTATACTGTGTATGTACAGTAATGTTCAAATAGTTTTGTCATTTTACTTTTTTTGTGTAAATTGAGATCTTCAAATTCCTAAGAGCAGAAATGCTACATATTATAAACATGCACCTGCTTCATACACTAAAGTTTCTTTGTCATATGATGTGAGAGTCTAGTTATATAGTACTGGTTCGCACACAGCGCACAGTACCGCTTTCAAATTGCAGGTATGTAACTTCATATATACTGTGTGGCATCCAGCACATTAGCTATTGTAAAAATGTTGAAATGAACAATACGAAGGTCCATATATAAGGGTGATCACATGTTGTTTCCAATATTGTGGTGTGAATAAATAATGGGCCCTCTTCATAAAGTTGAAAGGCAAGATTTGTATAAGACTTTAAATGAGGTTTTGCATGAAACTGTTTCTGTTAGCTATTACTGTATAGTATGACCATTGAGGACACACTCCTGTGTGTGTAGCTTCAACTGCATACAGTCCTCTGATTTCTGAACTGCCCTCACTCAACAACCCTGCCATAGGTTAAGCAATGCACTAGATTTTGCTCTTGCTTCAGATGCAAGACATGCCTGTAATTCAGTCACTGTGTAATATCCCTCTGCAGGAACCTCAGAGATGTCCTCAGAGAAGAGCTTGCCAGGTGAGGGGGCTCGAGAGGCTGAACTCCAGGTAGAAATGAAGAAAAAGCAGGTCAGCCAAATCACTCACTTTCCTGAGGGCACCAGAGAAGTGCCCAGCTTAGAGAGAGAACTGGACGCTACACCCATCATCCCAAATCCTCAAGACCAGGACAGCCCTGAGGGTCCATCAGATACATCATCTGTCATCTCCAATCCTCCGGACTCTACAGTTCCAGAGGATCCAGCAAACAGCCCATCCACTACCCCAGAGTCTGTGCCTCCTCCTGGAGAGATAAAGATAGACTCAGTGGGAAGCGACTCTGTTTCTCTGAGCTGGGGCAGTCCTGACAATATGGATGGGATCCCACACAGCTTTTACATTACCTACTCTAGCTCTGATAAGAGTGACCAAGACTCCATCACTGCACCCTCCAATTCCACTGTCATCTCTGAGCTGAGACCTGGGAGAGAGTACAGCTTCACAGTCACCACAGTGCTGGAGAATGGGACCCAGAGCACGCCTGTTTCAACATCTGTCTGGACAAGTAAGAATTATTTATTTACAACTCTACTTCTAAATATTAGTCTCGCAGTCTAGCCGTTACATCAATTCTCGTTTCTCTTCCAGAACCGTCTCCCCCTGGAAAGATAAAGATAGACTCAGTGGAAACCGATTCTGTCTCTCTGAGCTGGGCCAGTCCTGTTGGTATAGATGGGATCCCACACAGCTTCAAAATAACTTTCAGCAGCTCTGATGAGAGTGACCAAGACACGACCACTGCAGTCTCCAATTCCACTGTCATCTCTAAGCTGAGACCTGGGAGAGAGTACAGCTTCACAGTCACCACAGTGCTGAAGAATGGGACCCAGAGCACGCCTGTTTCAACATCTGTCTGCACAAGTAAGGATCAGTTCTCTGTAACTCAGGGTATTAGCCTCATAGATCATCTCTACTTCCTTTTTGTTTCATTCCAGCTCAAGTAGATCAATTTGTTGTATTTCATACATTTGTGATGATACATAAACCACATGTGATGGAGAAAAGGGTTCCAGGGAAGGTGTTGTGTTCATGCAATACGGCTGTGTAGCTCATGCCCTGTGGGTCTGAAGCTTGAATGTTTTGTATAATTGTGATGAAACTGACTACAGACATTTTCACTGTTGGTCCTCTGTTTTGTATTTTTTAATTTTTTTTTAACTGAGATTTTTGTTAAGAACAATGTGTTGTAGACTGAACAAACAAATCTTACTTTCTAGTATCTACTCGCTTCCTTGGCAGGTCACATGATCTGGTTGCAGACAGAACTTTGGAGTAATGAAGTATCTAGATCTATAGAGTTGACTGATCTTGTTCACCCAGCAAGGCAGCGGTTCTCAAACGGGGTCAAACTTTCTTGGGGGTGCGCGGTGAGCGTTCTAATAATACAGTAATTATAGCAAATAAGTTTAAATATGAATTTTACAAATTCGCAATTGTTTTGTTGTTTTTTTAAAAAAAAATTTATTGTTTTAGTTTACCTGTGATAGTCTGGAAAACCGCGCTTAATAATGCAGTGACCCAGTGACAGGTGATTGTGTTTTAAGAATCAGAGACAGTTCTGTTCCCATCGCATTGCACCTTCAGTGACAGTGCAGGTGCATCATCATCTAAAAAGTTAGAAATATGAAGAAAGTTACTTGGAAATTGGATTTCCCTTTGTTGGCACTGCAGATAAACCTCGTCTTCAGTGTCTCATCCAGGGGTGCTGCCACCACGAGGGCCAGGTGGGCTATGACCTTTGCACTTTTCCGACGGGCGGGGTGGTGGGGTGTATATAGTTTGGCCCCCGTACTTTTACTCTGAAAAAATAAACCTGCCAATTTTTTTTTTTTTTTTAAATGTCCTATGTGTGGCGATGTGGCACTGTTGTGTATTAACCCGCTTTTTTCTTAAACCGTGGTTAATTTCTATGGTTATGGGAAAGGAAAACAGAAGTAAACATAACAGTTTCTTAGCGAGATTTGGCCAGATTGAATCAACAGTACCCATCTGCATGACAGAGTTTATTTAATCAGGTATATATAATTTATGTAGACCTTACAGTTCTATAATTAAAATAATTGATATCATTGTGAGAAGCAAATACTAATCGATTCAGATTTAAACAGCGAGAGAAAGTAGCATGGAAGGGTTTGCATGACCATGTTTGTTTTAGTGTTAAGAAACAAGGCTGTGGTAATCTGTTTATTTAGGTAAGTGCGTGCGGTTTTGTATAAAATGAAAAGAATGAAACTTTGCCCTTTTTTTCAAAATAACCTACTTTAGTAAGCTATATAACATTTTTCGACATGTATTTCTGTCCTTTCTACTTCCTTTAAAAGCTGTAATTAGCATTTTTAATTTCTTAATTACATAATGGATATCTGGCAAACAAGCTAAAACATTTTTCTAGCTATTGAGTGGAAATTAAATTGGTTATCAACAGAGATGTAAAATAATACTGTAGTGTTTTTGTATTACTTGCAAAAAGACGATCACGTACGAAAGTACGACTCTTTCAACACAAACTTTGAGTTCAAATATTTTAAGTGTGCAACACATTATTATTATAATTAGTTTATTTAGCAGACGCCTTTATCCAAGGCGACTTACAGAGACTAGGGTGTGTGAACTATGCATCAGCTGCAGAGTCACTTACAACTACGTCTCACCCGAAAGACGGAGCACAAGGAGGTTAAGTGACTTGCTCAGGGGCACACAGTGAGTCAGTGGCTGAGGTGGGATTTGAACCGGGGACCTCCTGGTTACAAGCCCTTTTCTTTAACCACTGGACCACACAGCCTCCTACACATCATTTGCTGGAGTTGTAGTTCTTGTCATGCTTGACCAGCAGCAGAACAGCAATTGAAAACATTCACTGTTCTTGCTGAGTACTTTTAAACCTGTTTGCTCAGCCAGGTGGTTGAGAAAATTATTCCAGGGTTTAATTGCTTTATACGGCAAAGAAATGTATTTCTTGCCAAGTTTTGTTCTGTGAATTATCAACAAGTTAATATAGCTATTTTGTTTCTCAGACACCTACTTTGATAAGTGATAGTTAAAGGGTTAATGTTGATGGGTATGTTACTACAGTGGCAGGATATGCAGGTTGGTAATTTTACCCTCCTGTATGTCATACCTGTAGTAATAGAAGCTCAGGATAAAGTCAGGTGCTTTACATTGAACTTTTTATAGAATGTTACTAGAAGTAAGAGCTGCCCTTGTGTTTTGCAACATACAACATAAAATGAAGGGTCTTTATGCACAGGTCTATTCATCCAACATTAGTCTAGTGGGCCGCCGCCGCCCCCCCACTTTTTTTTTTATCCGTGACGGCACCTCTGGTCTTGTCTGTGGTGATGCGCTGGCTAATGACAGACTGTTAATTAAAAACAGGAGCCGCAGAAACGTGTGTTTTTAGTTTGAGCGATTTCTGTTATATTTTCTTCTGAGAAACTAGCATCAAGTTCATCAAAATGTAAAGAGTGAGTTGATAGGATGATCCATTTTACAAAAGGTACCAGGTATGTGTTTTTTTTTGCAGATGTTACTACTTGTAGGATTGTTAATGGCACGAAGGCAGCTGATTCCACTGCGGCCAGTAGCTGCACAAAACAAACTCTTAATATAACCACCCATTTCACTTCCTCCGAAAACTTAAAAGTCAATAAAATTTAAGCATTTCTCTTGCTTCAGCCCTGATGTTAAACTACATGTTTTTTTGTTCCTATTTTTTAACATTGGAATTAGGTGTGGTGTTCTGTCCTCAAGGAGGACGTAAAGTAATAACAAATTGCGAAGGTGGGGTGTGATTAGAAAAAGGTTGCGAACCCCTTCATTAATGTCAGGACCAGTGATAATGTTAATAATAGGTACGAATTTGGATTTGAATTGAAATGTTCTGTATATATTTTGTCTTGCAGAAAGTCTACAGCAATATCTGCATGATCTAGGACTGGAACTTCAAACCAAACTTACCTTAAGTGAAGTCCTTGAGATTGGTACAGAAAGTATAACAGATGAATCAATTCTGTCAGTAGAATCTCTTCCACGTTCCTTTCTGAAAACCCTCATGAGGGTGAATGTAACAGCAAGAAGCATCAGATGCAGCGCTGCTGGGTCAGAAACAAACACAGCATCGTCTGGTTTTAATATCAGTGATATTATGGCTGATAATGTTGAACATGATGATAGTGTAATCAATCCACTGGATCTCATCACAGCTCTCTTCCTGTGCGCTGATAGCTTCCTGCAGCAGGAAATGATGTCAAAAATGTCGATGTGCCAGTTTGCTGTACCTCTCTTGCTCCCTGACTGCAGCACCAGTCAGTGTACATTAATGCTGTGGGCCATGCGAGATATTGTGAAGAAGTGGAGACCCCACTCACTAGCACAGACAAGAGGGTTTGTAGAAGACCGTATAGTCAGCACTGCCATGCCAATGATCTCTTTTGTCAGGCTGGGTGACTGCAGTTTATCAAAGTCTCAGATTCTGAATCAGGTTCTCAGTAACCCTCAAGCACACCATGATTTCTTCATCCACCGTGATATGGAATGTGGAGATGTTAGACGGAGGATTTCTAATGGTTTAGCTGAGATCAATTGGTACCTTCCCTGTGGAAATAAGAATTTAGATGTTTTTTCTGAACCAGTATCCATTGCTAACCTTCGAGGGGACATCAGTTATTTTCAAACACAGTTAAGATTTTTAACACAATCCTCAGCAGCTGTCTTCATATTTTTTGATAACATTGGGGAAAGAGAGTACAAGTTACTGGCCTCCCTTGAAACTATTCAAGACAGATTGTTTTTAGTTTTTAATTCTGAGGGTAAACCACAGCAGGAAACCCTGAAACACATGGACAAAATACAATCAGAGTTACAGTTACAAAAAAGACAGTTCTTGGTTAAGAACAGAAAGATCAATGATGCAGACTTTGTAAAGAACCTTCGCTCTGCAGTGGAAAGCATCATACAAAATAGTCCACATAAAATCAAAATAGAAGACATGTCTGCTACAGCAAAGAAATTGAGGATTGCTATAGATGAAGAGAGCCCTGAATGTCAGACAGCAAAACAATGTGCTGACGGGATCACAGCCAAAATAGACAATGTTCTGCAATTTAAGAAGAAACAGCTACCATTGCAAGGTGAAGACTGGAAGAAACTGGCCGAATTAGAGAAGGAGGAGTGCAGGATGCAAAAGGCAGGAAACCAGCCTATTGAAAAGTATAAGTGTCAACTCCAGAGAGAGAAAGAAGAACTGCGAGAAAAACAAAACAAGCATGATTTAACTGAAGCAATGAGCTGTTTCATATCCGCCATATCAAATTCAAACAAACATGAAAGATCCTTTTTTCTTAAGTTGTTGAAGCTGAAATTGGATGATAAATCACGAGAAAACCTTTCTGGTCTCCGAGATCAATACAAAGAACAATGTAGTGCAGGTCAGTTAACAGAAAATAAAAAAATAATTACAGAGTTGGATCAGCAAATATCAGACAGCTCTTTAGGAGTTGAACATTTCATGCGTGAGATGGGGCAGCTTTATGAAGCAGCGTGCTCCCTTCCTGACAATGCTGAATCTCGCCAGCAGTTTGAAAATCTTCCCAGTGTTGTGGCTGATCTGCTGTTGGACGGCTTCCCTCTTGAGCTGGTGGATGGAGATGCATCAAATATCCCTGTAAGGTGGGTGACTGATGTTCTAACAAAGCTCCATGAGAAAGTCCAACACAAGAGCAGGCTGCTGGTTGTAACAGTGCTGGGAGTCCAAAGCACTGGGAAGTCTACCCTCCTCAACACAATGTTTGGGGTTCAGTTTGCAGTTAGCAGTGGCAGATGCACGAGAGGAGCCTTCATGCTGTTAATCAGAGTCAAAGAGGATCTTAAAGAAGAGCTGAACTGTGATTTTATCTTGGTAATTGACACTGAAGGTCTCAAATCTCCAGAACTGGCACAACTAGAAGACAGCTACGAACATGACAATGAGCTTGCAACACTGGTTGTAGGTTTGAGTGACGTCACCATAATAAACATTTCAATGGAGAACTCCACAGAGATGAAGGATATCCTGCAGATCGTGGTGCATGCCTTTCTTAGAATGGACAAAGTGGGGAAGAAACCAAACTGTCAGTTTGTGCACCAGAATGTGGGGGACGTGTCTGCTCATGACAACAATGCAAGGGACAGGAAAAAGCTTCTAGAACAGCTGAATGAGATGACACAGGCAGCTGCCAGGATGGAGAAGAAGGATACTGGCAGAAAATTCACTGATATAATTGAGTATGATCCAGAGAAAAATAACTGGTACATCCCGGGCCTGTGGCATGGCATTCCACCAATGGCTCCAGTGAACACAGGCTACAGTGAAACTGTGTATGACTTCAAGAAGAGCTTGATTGAGGTTTTGAAAAACACCAACAAGGAAAAACCTCCTGCACCAGTTACAGAGTTCCTGGAGTGGACGAGAAGTTTGTGGAAAGCCGTTAAATATGAGAACTTCATCTTCAGCTTCAGAAACAGTCTAGTGGCTGAGGCTTACAGTAACCTGTGTATTGAATATGGTAAATGGGAATGGGACTTCCAAAAGCACATGTACAACTGGCTGGAGAACGCTGAGACAAGGATTTCAAATACCAATGAGCAGTCCTCAAACCTTGATGAGTTTCTCAGCAGTTTACAAGCAGAGGCATTTCAAGAACTGAAATCACAAGAAACATCATCTCTGGAGAAACTGAATAAATACTATGACAGTAAGGAGGGACATGTTAATCTTGTAAAAAGCTACAGAGCCACCTTTGAGATGAGCATCAAAACTCTTAGGATTGAAATTGAAAACTCTGTGACAAACAAGTTGACAGCAGCGATTGATTTTCAAAAAGGAATGAAGAAAGTAAATGATGTCAATGAAAAGCATAAAGCAGCATTAGAGGAAAGAGTATTGCAACTGCTAGCAGAGTGTAGGGAAAGAAATGAGAAGTTATCTGAGGAGCAGCTGAATAACAAATTTGAAAAGATGTGGGAAGAGACAGTGAAGAGACTGGACTTTAAAGGTTTAGAGAAGCGAGACGTTGTATTAAATGTTTATAATCAATTGAGAAAACAATTAGAAAGACATGGAGGTGGAGTTAAGATGGTGTTAAATCAGGCCAGCAGTTTATCAGTTTATCAGTTTAATGTAACTGATAAACACATTGATCGCGCATGGTACAAAAAACACATCACTGATCACTTTGGCCTGTCAACAAACCCCAAAGAGCAAGCAGAGGCGATGGTGAAATCTGTAACAGAACAGTGCACAGAGTTTGTATCACGCAAAAAAAACAGTAAAACTGACTACCATGAGACCTACACCAGAGAGCTGTTAGAGATGATAGATGTCAAGCTGAAGGAAATTGTGAAGCTCAAGACCAACGACCAGTTTGAGGTTGATCTGAAGCTGCACATCTGTGGGTTTGCTGCCAGGGAATTCCAGCAGATGCACGAAGATTTCATTAAACACAACGACCCCCGGAAACATCTGGAAAAGTCCAAACCACAGTACTGTTCTGACTTCATAGATCTTTTCCATGAGAAGGACCAGAGCCAAAAGAAGGCTGAAGAATTCACTAAGCGCTGCCTCAAGCCTGCAGTGGGGGAGTATGTCAACAAAGCCCTTGGGTTAGATATTGTGGATGAAATGCTGACTGGTGCAGACTCTGTGAAATACAGCACCCGGGCATATTTCCAGCATTCCATTCTGAAACAGTTACTGAATGACCATAAATCTGAAAACTATGTGGCTTACAGTAGAAACTATGCTGGTTTTGTGAAGGATTGGATATTTAATTGTATTATTGATCGTTTTTCCAAGAGTAAAGCCCTTTCAGATTTACAAGTGAAACGTTTTGAATCAATAACAAAAAAATACAAGAAGCCATTGAAAAGAAAGAAGACTTTACAGAGAGGAAACCATTTTAACACTTCTTAAAAACATCTGCAGTAATTTAAACAGTGACATTGTGATTTCCACAGACAATCTTGGATTAACACTTATCCAGGACAAAGCAAACACAGAAGAGTTCACTGAATATCTTCAAGAGTGTGTGAATGAAATGAAGAACTCTCTAAGTGTTGAAGTTTCTCAAGGGTGTCATATCGAGGAGAAGCTTAACAATCTGCCATTCAAGCCGCAGGACGAGCTGTTCAAGAGGGTGTTTGGCTGTGGAAAGCAGTGTCCGTTCTGTAAGGTCCCCTGTGAGGCAGGAGGCAAGGACCACAAAGAACACCACGCATCCGTGCATCGACCACAAGGGCTGGGGACATACAGATGTTCAGAATCTAAAAAACTCATTATAAATTTATGCTCAACTGATGTACACAGTGATCAGACATTTTGGAACAGTGACACAGAGTGGAAGGCTCATCCCTATAAAGACTATCGGAGATTCTACCCTGACTGGAACATTCCCCCCGATGCCAGTATTGAAGCCTCTGACTACTGGAAGTACATCCTGACTGCATTTAATAAAGAAATCGCAAAGGAGTATAATGCACAGCCTGCTGATATCCCCAAGAATGGAGAAGCATAACAAAGGAACAAGCACTGAAGAGTATTAATGAGGTGTTTAACATGAAGTAAATAAACAGAAGCTCTAAACAGTTACCTGCCCCTAAAATCATTCTAATGAAACACTTGCCCTGGATGTAGTTAGTGATGGAACACACACTGAATTGGGACGAGGAATCAGAATCAGGCTCTATTGTGAAGGAAGTGCAAAGTTTGCACCAGTTCTTTACGAAAGAAATAAAACAGTTTGAATCTTCTAAACAGAAAACTTAATTGAACTACTGATGTTTTTTTTGTTTGTTTTGTTTTGTTTTGAGCACTCAGTATCGGCCCTGCGTGGTTCCTTGATCAATTTCATTTAGATTTTCTTTTGGCTGTAAAGAACATTGAATCCTGTGTTGAAAATGTACTGTCTGTGTTTGCCTGAAAGCATTTCTTTAAAATGAACATTGAAGGAATGTATCTCTTTCATTTTCAGTTTTGTTTAAAATGTTATGTCTTTAGATGTGAAACATAATTTAGGTCTACA
Organism: Acipenser oxyrinchus oxyrinchus; assembly: GCA_030684275.1. NCBI lineage: Eukaryota > Metazoa > Chordata > Actinopteri > Acipenseriformes > Acipenseridae > Acipenser > Acipenser oxyrinchus. The sequence goes on from JAGXEW010000550.1 coordinate 32,358, forward strand.
GTGATGTTAAAAAAAAAATGACTCATGTAACAGCACACAAAGTATAATGCATGTTCTTATAAATAATCCCTTTTTAATAACCAGGACAATCATTTAAAAATATTAAAGGTTATTGATATACAATGATTGTGCTTTTAGACATGTGTTACCAAGATTGCTTAACTTGTTACTGTGCCTTGTATCTTAGATTACAATACAGTTGAAAATTGTATCATCTTGTTTTCTGCTTAATGAAATAATAGTATTGTACCTTACACAGATCCGTGCTGTGGATTTTTCATTGTAAAATGAATCACTAGTTGGGTCTATATTCTGTGATTTCTGCTTCTGCTCATACTTACTAATAAAGTTGAATTACACTTTGCAGTGTTGTGTGTGTGTGTCAGTTGATTTCCTAAGAGCTCTCATCACCTCACATGCTGGCTGGTGGGTCAGTAGATCCCCAGGTTTTCTTTACTGTCCCTCCTGTCACATCACCTCCTCGCCTTCAGTACAAGTGAAGCACCTCAATCCTAGCGTGGACAGAGTCCGGGTGTTACACACACACACACACACACACACACACATATGGGGTGTCATGTGAAAAAAAAAAGGTGTTAATATTTTAACATTTTTTCCAGATTTAACTTAAATCTTGTATTTTTTCCCCCAGATTTATAAATGTTGTGAAAATAAATAAATATTTTTTTAAATGTGTACATTCAGATATAATTTATAAATCTTAAAATATTAAGCAGCTTTTCAACTTTTAAATGCGAAATCTTTATTTTAAAAATAAATATATATTTTGTTATTAAATATTTATTCTGAAAATCAAGATTTAACATTTGGCTAAATATTTAACTGGCCAGCTAAATCTGGCGTTTGTATGCAAATGAGCTCCGCCCACCGTGCCTTGACGCGATTTGATTGGCTCTTGTAATGCTGAAAGTTGCATATTTCCGAATAGCATTACAAGAACCAATCAAATCGCATAAAAGCACAAAGTGGGCAGAGCTCATTTGCATACAAACTCCAGATTTAGCTGGCCAGATTTTAAAATAAAGATTTAGCATTTAAATGTTGAAAAGTTGCTAAATATTTTAAGATTTATAAATTATATCTGCATGTACACATTTAAAAAATATATATATTTCACAACATTTATAAATCTGGGAAGAAATACAAGATTTATTTATTTATTTTTTTACACATGGTACCCCATAAACACAGTCACTGACAAGTATTTGGTAGTTTGAAGAAAATGAGAAAAACCACAAAGAAAATGATTTCTATAATTTCTAACTGTTCTATTGAAAGATATCACTTAGAGATTCAGCTTCATATGAAATAACACAACGTGCATACAATCAAAAATAACATGCAAAAACTAATTTCAAAATGTATACATTTCCAATAAATTAAGCTGCAGATTGAAAACCGTCTTTTTAACAATCAAACTAAACAGGTGCTTTTGAATGTCATCTGAAAACTTTACTGTGAAGCAAAAAAAACTATTTTTCCACACGCTTCTTATGCACTGATAGAAATGTACATATCAAATGAACATGATAATATCGAAATCAATTTTTATACACCGTGAATATTACATTAAGAGCTGACCAGGATGTTTTCGTAGCTAATTACAAACGTAAACCTTTTCCCCATACCCGGCTGTATCACAGGATTTTAAATACAGCTCAACCTTCAGTGAGAGTTGGGACAGCAACAAATCCGGCTTTGTAATAAACTGGAATAATGTATCTCTCGATTCAAATGTGGAGCCTATGCTATACAGAAAAAAAACCTATTTCTGTTGTTTTAATAAAGTGCAAGGAGAACTATCTCAGCCTTGACCAAACCGAGCTGCTTGGATCATTCCAAACAGTAGAGAACAACGAAATAAAACTTCCATTTGCCATCCCAAGCAATCCAGGTTATCCATGGAAAACAACTGCACTTCAACAGGAAAAATACCCCCCAAACAAACCTGATACAGGCTTCCTGTGAAACACGTGGCTTCTTGTAAACGCTGCCACTTGAACCGGGTCAGCGCTCACAGTACCCCTGGCTACAGGAGACAGGTTGAAGTTTGGGCTGTAGTCGTGATCACAAATGACAAATACATTTTAGGAACGCAGTTAACTCTGTATTGGGCAATGGTCGAGTAGCTTCAGGACACACATACAATGAAGCGGGGAGTCAGAGAACCTTACATCACATTAAAACTGCTCTCAGTCGAACTCGCTCTTAAATGTAATTATTTACTGTGTTCTTTATTTTGCCCTTATTTGAATTGATCTTATTTTCTACTGATTTTACTGTACTTTATAACTGCTCTTATCTGTAATGTGATATCTTGTAACAAGTGTAAGTCGCCCTGGGTAAGGGCGTCTGCTAAGAAATAAATAATAATAACTAGAGTTGCCAGCAATTTTACGGCTTCCAGTATCAGTACCAGTACCAGTACCAGTACCAAACACTAGCACATAGTGCAGAATGACCCATGACCCTGTCTGCACTCTCAAGAGTTATAAGCCAGTTTTACATTTGAACTTTAGGAGAGGCCAAAGGTCACGGGCAATGACATTTTTTGATAGAGCACACATGGGTTGCTATATGAATAATAATAGTAATAATAATAATAATAATAATAATAAAATTCAAAGAAACAGCACATACAGGGTTATTAGTAGTATTTGTAAAAAGCAGAGACAGTAACAGGTTAGTGATTGGAAAGCGTTTGACAGGTAATCTGTGAATGTGTTTGTGCATCTCAAGTCTATAGAAGCGAGTCTCTAGATTAAACGATCTTATTAAAAATGCTAAATGTGAACAGACACTGAAAGGCGGGAGTCCGTGCCGTACTGAAGCCCTTCTGAGTTCCAGAGGTGGCCGCCGCCATGTTTTCTCCCATTGCCGTACAAGGTGTTCCCGCGCAGGCGCAGTGAGGTTCCTCACCTGGGGCCGCGGGAATGTTAAATGGCGAGACGGGAGCGAGCGCCTAACACACAGACGGACAGCAAACGAGCGCTTCAAAACCCCAAAAAAACAAACTTTTTGTGAAGATTAAATGATGAATAACGCGTCTGACCCTCCCGTAAGTGTTGGTTTCTGCTACCTTTTCTCTCACCATACCTGCCCAGCGTTGAACGAGTCAGCTTCGACTGATATTGAATGAAAAAAAACATGCTTACGGTTTTTTTATTTTGCATTGCAGTTGTGAATCAAAACAAGAAACTTAGAAATTAAACTGAAGCTAAATAAATTGTATTCAAATAATCCTTAGTTATCAGCCGACAAACCCGGCGGAGTCAGCAGGAGATACGTGTTTGTATTTAAATTGCGGTTTTTTAAAAATTATTTATTTGTTTGGGGTCAACCAAATTTAAATACGATTTGATAACCCGTCACTATGGATTTTAATTTATTTTTTTTTAATGACCCTATCGTTAGCATATAATCTTAAGAATTCTGTGCAGCCGCAAATGCACGAGTTTATATTCGCGCTCAGGTCTGGCAAACCAAACCGTGTAGGTCTGTGTTGTCAGCATTTCGGTAGAACAGAAAGGTGTTTAAATGGTCGAGGGTTTGTTGCATTACTGGGCTACGTGTTGTGATATTGTAGGCTGCAATACTTTACATTCTCTGTTTGCACAGAGTCAATGCAACCTGGATCTACGCGTTACACGTCAAGATAAGGACAAGCTAATTCATATTTGTTATGCGTTTTTTATTTATGTATGTATTTATTATTAATAATAATACGGGGGTTCATACTTGCATCCATGGCGTCACTAGCTAGTCGTTTCCTCGGTTGTTTTTTGCATCAATGCTGATGCTCATGTGAATTCTGGTGAAGTACAAAATACTCCTTTGTTTTCTCTGTGGGTTTGCCGTGCAACACAGGTTTGGAGGTTAAATAGCAAATATCAAGCAGTCCTATAAATACTGCAGCTATAGCTTGAAACCTCAGATTGACCTCGGGAGAATGGCAGCTCTGGTTCCGACGATTATTATATATATATATATATATATATATATATATATATATATATATATATATATATATATATTACCATTACATACACACACAACTTAACACACGCATGTACAACCTTGTATCGCATGTGTTGTTGACAAGCTGTATGTGTTGTTGACAAGCCTGTGTCCAAAGAAATTGGAGATGTTAATTATAATAGGGCAATTTTTTTTTTAAATAAACGTGGTTTGTGGGGGGGTCGGGAGAGACAGGTATATTTTTAGTCCAGTGGACATTTTAAAACGCTTTACTGTGGAAACTGGAACGAGCTTTCCGGAAAAGCGCAAACAGCGCCCTCTGCCGTTTGTGATCGGTAAGGCGTAGGAAAAAAGGAGCAAAATTTAGTTTGTTTTTTGTTGGGAGTACCCGCCTAGAAAATAGTGATCAGTGTGCTATATATTATTTGTTTATTTAGCAGACGCCTTTATCCAAGGCGACTTACAGAGACTAGGGTGTGTGAACTATGCATCAGCTGCAGAGTCACTTACAATTATATATATTCAATTCTGCTAGATTATTTATACTGAAAAATCAATATCCATGTTATTATTTATACTGCTTGAGATTTCGCGATGGTATGTTACTTTATTTATTTTTTTACACTGTCATCGTTTCTCTTTCTTCGTCATGCTGTCGCTGTGCAGGCAGGTGATTCGGATGATTCCAGGCACTCTTGTTACTATAAGTATTTTTAAATTTTGATTTTAGCACCCTAACCCAGATCTGGACACTAACTTTTATATTTAAATTAATTTTCAATTTAGTTTATTTCTATAGCGTCTTTCATACCACAGTATTTCAAATTGCTTTACCTGCCGGTTAAAACATGAAAAGTCTGCAGTATCATGAAATAGTCCAAACTAAATAATAATAATAATAATAATAATAATAATAATAATAATAATAATAATAATAATAATAATAAAGAACATAAAGTTTCCAAACGAGAGGAGGCCCCATTCAGCCCATCTTGCTCGTTTGGTTGTTAGTAGCTTATTGATCCCAGAATCTCATCAAGCAGCTTCTTGAAGGATCCCAGGGTGTCGGCTTCAACAACATTACTGGGGAGTTGGTTCCAGACCCTCACAATTCTCTGTGTAAAAAAGTGCCTCCTATTTTCTGTTCTGAATGCCCCTTTATCTAATTTGTGACCCCTGGTCCTTGTTTCTTTTTTCAGGTCCCCTGGGTCGACATTGTCTATACCTTTTAGGATTTTGAATGCTTGAATCAGAACACTGTGTTAATAATAATAATAATAATAATACAGTTGAAGAAAACAGGAAATTAATCAATGAGAAAACATAAAATTGCAAACATAAGCAAGTAAAATAGGTTTTTATGCATGTAAGTCAGGTTAAGAAGTCTAGACTATAAAAGTAAGTCTTTAAATGTTGATTTAAAAATATTGACTGTAGCAGCCTCTCTATAGAAAAGGGTAATGAGTTCCAAAATCTGGGAGCATTATAACCAAATGCACTTTTCAATTTTACCTTTTGGCTGCATATTCTCACACACTGTGATTTGAGAAAATTGGTGTCTGTTAGCTAATTAGTTTACCACATTCTTAGTTTTTAGTTTAATTGAAGCTACAGGCAGAGCCCCACAATCCTGTTCAGTTTGACGTTACAATATAATCCCTTCTTCTTGGTGTCTGTTAGTTTACTACATTCTAAAAGAGTTTAGTTTCATTGAAGCTGCAGAGACACAGACAATGTCAGATTCCTATGTCTCTGTTTCTGTTAGGAGGGCGAGCAGCCCCCTGCTGGCCGGGCAGGGCAGTGTCTGGGGGTGAATGATGAAGATGACGACTCCCTCTGCTCCAGGAGATGGCCGAGGAAGACGAGGAGATCGATCTGTACAACGAGGAGACCTTCGGACTGGGTGAGGAGCCGTGGAAAAACCTGCTTTAAAGATCCATTCTCTCCCCTCTTATTAGCTTTATTAACATTATTACTAAACCTCCTGTCGTTAAATTAAATACAAAAATATTAATTTCTTCCATTGGAGTACATGATTAAATTTAGCACTAATCTCTCTCTTTCTCCTCTCTCTCTCTTTCTCTCTCTCAGATATTGAATCGGGGAGATGAGGAAGACCCCACGGATTTATTTCTCTTCTGCGGAGAATTCACCAAAAATTCAAAACGCAGCCCCCAGCTCCCCCCTCAAAAGAAGAGACCCCAACTGAACCGAAGCCAGAAGAACCACAGGCCTCGGCAGAGCCTGAGACCGCAGTGACCGAACCTCCCAGCCTCAAACACCTGAACCTGGGTCCACCATTTCGCTCAAGCCCCAGGCTTCACTCTTCACAGCAGGCCACAAGGATTACAGAGGAGCCAGGAGACGGGAATTCGGAAAAAGAGTGGAATTCCAGGATCCAGCTGTCATTCGCACCATTGAAGGCCGACCGACTTTAGAGGTGAAATTAAAACGCTTTTCAGTATCCTTAATTATTATACAGTGGCACCAACTATGATTCAGACAGTCCCCCTGAGTTTCAATAGCCATAGTTTTATATATTATACTGGACTGTGGCACCAACTATGATTCAGACAGTCCCCCTGAGTTTCAATAGCCATAGTTTTATATATTATACTGGACTGTGGCTCCAGCAATGATTCAGACAGCCCCCCTGAGTTTCAATAGCCATAGTTTTATATATTATACTGGACTGTGGCACCAACTATGATTCAGACAGTCCCCCTGAGTTTCAATAGCCATAGTTTTATATATTATACTGGACTGTGGCTCCAGCAATGATTCAGACAGCCCCCCTGAGTTTCAATAGCCATAGTTTTATATATTATACTGGACTGTGGCTCCAGCAATGATTCAGACAGTCCCCCTGAGTTTCAATAGCCATCGTTTTATATATTAAACTGGACTGTGGCTCCAGCAATGATTCAGACAGCCCCCCTGAGTTTCAATAGCCATAGTTTTATATATTATACTGGACTGTGGCTCCAGTAATGATTCTCGTGCTTTTGTGACTCTTGCAGTGCCAGCTTGTAACTATTTGCAGTTAAAACTGAAATACTAAAACCCGTGACTGCTAAATGTCCTCTCACGGGGGCTTTGTTGTGTCCATTTTGTCCCCGTCTGCAGAGTTTGGACAGCGCTATAGTGGACAGTGGGATTAGCTCGATTTGGGATGATATGGATATTGAGAATGATCAGGTGAGTGACAGCAGGGATGGGAATCAGACTCCTGTTCCACAGCAGTATCACCCAGTCCAGGTTTTACTACCAGCTTGATCAGCCCCCCAGTGTGTCTAGCTAACAAGCTCAGGTGTGTCTTATTATTAAACTCCTAGTGAAACCAGGACTGGATCACACTGCTGTGCAGCGGGAGTCTGATTCCCAGCCCTGAGATGAAAACCAGCATTATTATTATTATTATTGTTATTATTATTATTATTATTATTATTATTATTATTATTATTATTATTATTATTGCAGGGATGGGAATCAGACAAATTGTCTTAATCCAGAGTTCTCGTATTGTATTCTAGCAGTATTGTGATTTAGCTCTTGCTGTAAACTCCACTGTGTTTAAATATGAAGCTTGCATTGTAACCCCTGTGCTGCCCTGTGACACCTGTGTGAGCCGCCTGGGATAAAGCAGGCGTCTGACAAATAAAGAAAAATAAATATTTGTTTTTCCTCTTTGCAGACGGTCACCGATTCTGGACTCTGGATCCCGCCCCACTTCAGCAACCGAAATCAAACCCCCTGTCCCGTACTGGAGGTGAGAAACTCAAGACAGTGGTGGGGCGGTTGACAGAACAAATTGTAACACCATATTGAAACTCAGGGGGGCGCTGTCTGAATCATTGCAGGAGCCACAGTCCAGTATAATATATAAAACTATGGCTATTGAAACTCAGTGGGGACTGTCTGAATCATTGCTGGAGCCACAGTCCAGTATAATATATAAAACTATGGCTATTGAAACTCAGGGGGACTGTCTGAATCATTGCAGGAGCCACAGTCCAGTATAATATATAAAACTATGGCTATTGAAACTCAGGGGGGCTGTCTGAATCATTGCTGGAGCCACAGTCCAGTATAATATATAAAACTATGGCTATTGAAACTCAGGGGGGCTGTCTGAATCATTGCTGGAGCCACAGTCCAGTATAATAATTTATAATTTTTAAATTTAGGACAATGCTGTCTTGAGGGTGATTGACAGGTCAGCAGATCACAGGGTCCTGCCCACCACCCTTGACTTTCAGTCATCGCCCATGTCACGTCGTTACCCAGCATCCCCTGTTTCGAACGGCGATCAGTCGAGTCACATGTCACCCAGGCCGTTTGGTCAAAGATACCTGCAACAGGTGAGTCTGAAACCTCTTTTTAAAGGGAGGGGCCGGTGATCATGTTAATAAAGCTAATAAGAGGTGAGAGAATGGATTTTAAAGATGATCAGCGCTCCTTTAAAGGGAGGGGCCAGTGATCATGTTAATAAAGCTAATAAGAGGTGAGAGAATGGATTTTAAAGATGGTCAGCGCTCCTGTAAAGGGAGGGGCCGGTGATCATGTTAATAAAGCTAATAAGAGGTGAGAGAATGGATTTTAAAGCTGGTCAGCGCTCCTTTAAGAGGTATTTAAATTTTAAGATTTACTATTTTCAGGCTGGGTCTTATTATTAAACTCCTAGTGAAACCAGGAATGGATCGAAGTGCTATGCAATGGGAGTCCTCTTGCCATCCCTGTATTTATCTCCCTCCCTCTGTCTTTCAGATGCAGCAAAGTCCCATGATGCCTCGGTCCCCCCTGTGTCCCATGCGACCTTTCACCTCTAGGTTTGGGCAGGTGAGAGCCTTCAATATGCATCATTGGAATTTGCACTTTCAGGCTGCAGTGTCAGCTTTTGACCAGCAGGTGGCAGTAAAACTCAATTTTACTTTTGTTTTATTTATTGAAGGTCTTGGTTTTTTTTACAATGTACTTTTTTTTTTTAAACTTGTTTTAATATGATTTTTATTTTAGTATTAAAATAAATTAAAGCGATTTTTAAAAGTGATGAAACGAGTGAAGAAACAGCTGCTTGAGGTTTGTGATGATCGCTGCTTTTCTTAGACTCTACGGAGAACAGCGACCCACACAAACCCAAGCAGCTGTTTCTTAATTCACTCCGAACGGTGATTGTCAGCCCCTCTGATTTCTGAGGAGAGATCCGTCCCGATTAATCTTCTACTCTGTTTCAGCAGCTTTAGTTTTGGCAACTCTTTCATGACCCAAGCAGGGTTAGTACTTTTGAGAGCTGTGTTGACTCCCCTGTACTCTTTTTTTTTTTGTATGTTCCAGCCTGGTCGCTTCCTCTCACCCTTCCACCCCTCCTCCCCCAATATCAGCACCCCAACTCGACCTCTGACCCCCAAGATGCTCCAGATGCGTTTTGGCCCCGGTCCCCAGCCTGGCTCCTCCCCTTTTCAGCCCGCGGCCAATCCCATGCGATTCAGGTATGACATCACTCATTAAAACTGCGCAGGTAAAAACTGAGAGGAAGTGGAGCAGACGAGCATTGGGGCTCCAGTGCCTTTTTATCAGGACTGAATTCATGGCGGTTAGTCTGTGATCCACAATGCATTTTCAAAAGCAGGCTTTTTTTTTTTTTTTTAAACGTTAATAACTTACTGGGTTATTGATTTGCAGGTTACCAGGTCATGTGACTCAGCTCCACCCCCAGCACAGAAGGATTCTCAACCAGAGACAGCAGAGAACACAGAGGTAGGGCTGCTGGGAAGTCTACAGCTGTGGCCTAAAGTTTTGCATCCTCACCCTCTAGAATGAACTCACTCAGCTTCATAGAGTCCAATGAAAGCTGCTGAATAATGTTCCCTTGTTAACATATTGAATTGCACACCCTCTATATAGAATGAACTCCCTCAGCTTCATAGAGTCCAATGAAAGCTGCTGAATAATGTTCCCTCTTCCAGCTCCCTGAGGAAGCCTGCCCGCCTGGACCCCTACTCCAGCATCATGTCCCAGAAGGAGAAGGACTGGGTGATCCGACTGCAGATGATTCAGCTGCAGAGTGAGAACCCTCACCTGGATGATTATTACTATCAGGTAAACCAAGCAGCCCCCCAAACACTGCCATCACAGGGGGGGAGG
>JAGXEW010000550.1:47500-55000 GCA_030684275.1 Acipenser oxyrinchus oxyrinchus
AAATTAGATAAAGGGGCATTCAGAACAGAAAATAGGAGGCACTTTTTTACACAGAGAATTGTGAGGGTCTGGAACCAACTCCCCAGTAATGTTGTTGAAGCTGACACCCTGGGATCCTTCAAGAAGCTGCTTGATGAGATTCTGGGATCAATAAGCTACTAACAACCAAACGAGCAAGATGGGCTGAATGGGGCCTCCTCCTCATTTGTAAACTTTATGTTCTTAATTTATTTTTATAAAATTAAAACTAAATGGGTTTTTTGTGGCTGTTTTTCAACATCTTTTCTTAGACAGTTTGTTTAGTTGAATGGTCTAATTGGTGGCAGTTTTGTTCATGATTCTCCTTGGGATCATCTTAGACAATGTATTTCATCTTTTTTTTTTTTTTTTTTTTCTTTGCTTTCTCTGGTAAAGCGTTGAGATTTCTTTTTTTTGCATGCATGCAAAATACAATTGGGAATTGATTTTTAAAAAAGGAATTTGGATTGAAAAATGCACACTTATGTATTTTATGTACAGCTGTGGCAACAAGTTTAGATATAAATATTTTTAACATCATGTTATGTAAGCTGTAGTACAGTATTTCATGTTAGATTTTAAAATGTGTCAGTCAGTTTTTTTCATTTTATACAGAGAACTACAAAGCAGTATGTAATTAGAACTAAGACTCCGTTCACAGCAGTGTGATCCAGTCCAGGTTTTACTACCAGCTTGATCAGCCCCCAGTGGTTCTAGCCAACAAGCTCAGGTGTGTCTGATTATTAAACTCCTAGTGAAACCAGGAATGGATCACACTGCTGTGGAACGGGGAGTCTTATCACGAGAGGGTGTGTGTTTTCTGTGTCTGTTCTGTTTTTATCGACCTCCTTTTCTCTCAGGACCGACATAGTGTTCCTGGTTGCTAAGCAACTCTCCCAGATGTCTCGCTCCTCATTGGTTGAGCCCCTCCTGCTGCCGTCCAATCTGCTGTCTCTTTTCTGCCGCTACCTGGACAAGCAGACTGTCCACCAGCTTGAAGACAACATGGAGTAAGTGTGTGTCTGTCTGTCACACACAAGCTTACACCACTTAAACTTAGTGGGTCTGTTTTCTGAGTTAAACGCCAATGCATCTCCTCCTAGTGGCTGATGGGTGAAACTGCTACTGTGATAGGAGTCTAATTTCCATTATTATTATTTATTTCTTAGCAGTTATTCAGCAGACTTATCCAGGGCTTAATTTACAGTCGTAAACAAAAATACATTTTCAAGAATCACAGTACAAGTAATAATACAATTAAGAGCAAGATAAATACAATGACTTTGGTTCAAGCAAGTACAAGTATATGACAAAATACGATTCAATAACGGAGCAGATAAGTGTCAGTGATAGTTACATCAGGATATAATTAAATACAAAATACTACAGATTAAATAACACTTGTGACTGATTAGAGTACTCTAAAGTACAGGATTAAATGCAGTAAAATAGGGAGCAGATAAGAGCAAGTAAAGAGCATTTAAGTAAGAGTGATAAAGTGTCCAGAGGGAAAAGAGGAGTTTCTACAGGTGCTGTCTGAAGAGGTGAGTCTTGAGGAGGCTGGAAGGTGGTCAGGGGACTGGGCAGTCCTGACATCTGTAGGAAGGTCATTCCACCATTGCGGGCGAGGTGGAGAAGGAGCGGGCTCTGGAGGCAGGGGCGTGAGGAGGTGAAATTGCATCCCTGTAACCCCTTGAATTACTGAGACCAGTTGTGCCTTTTTTCTGGTATCGCGATGCATACCTCTGTTTACGATATACAATATAGCTTGTAATTTATTATTATTTATTTCTTAGCAGACGCCTTATCCAGGGCGACTTACAATTGTTACAAGATATCACATTATTTTTCATACAATTACCCATTTATACAGTTGGGTTTTTACTGGAGCAATCTAGGTAAAAGTACCTTGCTCAAGGGTACAGCAGCAGTGTCCCCACCACCTGGGATTGAACCCACGACCCTCCGGTCAAGAGTCCAGAGCCCCTAACCACTACTCCACACTGCTGCCCAATGAAAGCATCACGATTCACGCAGAGAGAGGAGAGAGGGTGTGGAATGGGTTGCCGAGGGTTACGGAGGGTTAGTTACCTAGCCATGATGTCGATGCTGAATCGCTGGGAATCCTGTAAGACCCCACTTGAAGTTCTGAGATCAGTGAGCTGCTTTTAGGAACAGGATAAACGCTGATAGGCTGGACGGCCTCCTCTCGTTCGGGGAATTCTCTTGTGATCTTGCGTCCAGGATGCTATGGTCAGGATCTTTTCTTTTTTTTTTTTTGGTCAAACAAAACATTTAATTAAATTTTTTTTCCCCCCCCAGGCGATCAGGAGCAGCGTGTTGTCCAGCCATCTCCTCTTAAGACCTGAAATAAAGGAATGGGAATTCAACATTGCTGTTCCTTGAGGAAGAACTAGCCAGTTATGGGAAGGTTTGAGGGGAGAAGTCAGGGCTGGTAATCAGACTCCCGTTCCACAGCAGTGTGATCCATTCCAGGTTTTACTACCAGCTTGATCAGCCCCCAGTGTGTCTAGCTAACAAGCTCAGGTGTGTCTTATTATTAAACTCCTAGTGAAACCAGGACTGGATCACACTGCTGTGCAGCGGGAGTCTCATTTCCAGCCCTGTTGTGATTGGGTGAAGAGAAATATAATACTGTGGGGGTTTTTTTCATTTAAATCATGGATTGTTAATTTCAAAACGGGGGGGAGATAGATTTGAGAGTAATTGGATTATGCAGAAAATATCAATATACTAAATAGATAAGATTATAACTGTCTTGTTTTTTTTTAATATTTATGCCTACCTCCCTTTATGCCATTTTTGTGAAATATTGCACTCTGTATAGACTTTAATTGAATTTATTAATTTTGTAATGGACATGGCACTGGTGGAAATTAGGGAAACACTTTTAAAAACAAGTATTGAGTTTTTTTGCAAGATGATAATTCAATTCAGTCTCATGGTATTAATGTAGCGACTGAACTCTAAACTGGCTCTGTAAATTTTCATCTTGAAAGCTACGTGAGGTTTAGATTATTGGTGTTTCAATGATTACCAACAGTACTATACGTGTTCGCAGAGTTGGAAATATCTCCCGTTGCACAACAGTGTGATCCAGTCCTGGTTTCACTAGGAGTTTAATAATCAGACACACCTGAGCTTGTTAGCTAGACACACTGGGGGCTGATCAAGCTGGTAGTAAAACCTGGACTGGATCACACTGCTGTGCAATAGGAGTCTGATTCCCATCCCTGTGCATAAATGTGTGTTTAAATTTTGGCTAAACAACTTTTAGTGTTTTGAAGTACTCTGACTTTAGTTTCAAATGCAGGGTGCAAAGGATACTGCAATTCTATAAGTGGAGTCAATTGTGTACAGTAGGGTTATGGAAAGCCTAATTTAATTGATATTATTATTATTTATTATTATTTATTATAGTGGCTGTCAATTGATTTTTTTTTTTTGCTGATTTGTTATAATTTACCATTTAGTTTCTCTCTGTTAAGTGGACAACTATTAAAAACATTCTACAAATATGTATTTTTGCACACTCTCAACTTTGTACAGCACTTGCAATAAAAATAAAATAAAATAAAAATTACTTTAAATCGGTTTATCCGAGCAGCAAAATTTTGGTTTTCGCTTGTCGTTTTTTTTAAATTTTTTTCTTTACATGTAAGTCTCTTATGGTCCGTCTCCCCACTAAACTAATAGTGTCCAGCCGACCCCCCCCCATTTCCTCTGTCGGATGATACAAGATGACTGTGTCTTCTCTCTCTCCCTCTTTCCTTCCCTCTCTCTCCTCACACCTCAGGATTTATGGCTCCTGCTCAAACACACTCTTCTGTTTGGAGAGGGTACTGACCGGTTATTGAATGCTGGGAACGTTTTCGGCTCAGAAATGTGCAAACATGCTGTGTGGTTTTTATAGCCTTCGCTGGAATCCAACCCTTAACCTTCACATTTGTAAAAAAAAAATATTTTAAAACAAAAACACCATTTAGTTGGAAAAGGATTAAAAAAAAAAAAGAAAATCCTCGTTGGTCTATACATGAACTTTGTAAAAGTTTGAACAATTCACCAGCACTTTCACATTGTGTTTAATTGCTGTGTATTTGCAGTCAGCGGACAGGCACACCTCCTAAGAAAACACTCCTAAGCGAACCCGCCTTGTGGCGAACCAGATTTTTCCCCATTGAAAACGCTCCAGCTAAAGCAGGGGTGCCAAACTCCGTAACCATGGTGTTTGAAATGAATTTCTCCTCTTTGATTTCTATTGGCGGCTGCTGCATTCTTTACCGTATGTAGGAGTGCTTTTGTTAATTTAGTTTGTCAGCTAGTTTATTTTTCTAGTTTATTCACATACACTTGTGTTACTTTTCTTTTACTCATTTTACTCTGTTCATATGCTGATGCACGTGCGTTGTGACAGAAGTAATACTCAGAGAGAACACGCACGCACGCTAGGATCATATTAATCAGGGGAAAAAATACAAAACTTAAATGGTTTAAAATGTTCATTTAAATGCTGCATCTCTCCCTTCTACGTCTAGGTCTGGTACACAGGTTCAAGAAAAGGGGTCTTGATACCAGGAGGTTCAAATCCCGGCTCAGCCACTGACTCCCTGTGTGTGTGAGACCCTGAGCAAGTCGCTTCACCTCCTTGTGCTCCGTCCTTTGGATGAGACGTCAAACAAACGAGCTCCTATTGGAAGTGACTCTGCAGCAGCAGCAGTTGTTGATGATGCAGAGTTCACCCCCCTAGTCTCTGCAAGTCGCTTTGGAGGAAAGCGTCTGCTTAATGACCCTTTAATATTCACTGGCTGCACCTGACTACATGTCCATTGTCTGTAATGGCACACTGTCACCAGTAGGGGGACAATGTCTTGTTTGAAGAGGGGCGGGAAGCTGTTAAAACTTCGGCGCAAATCTCATCCGCCTAAGAAATTCCAATCTTCCAACTTCAATGAACGAGCCAGACGGAGATATCCAGATTTTTTTTGTTTTAGAGGCAAATCAATGTCGAGCGATCAGGGATGGAATAAGACTCCTAGTGAAACCAGGACCGGATCACACTGCTGTGCAACGGGAGTCTGATTCCCAGCCCTGTGACGATAACCAGCATTATTATTATTATTGCAGGGATGGGAATCAGACTCCTGTTCCACAGCAGTGTGATCCATTCCAGGTTTTACTACCAGCTTGATCAGCCCCCCAGTGTGTCTAGCTAACAAGCTCAGGTGTGTCTTATTAAACTCCTAGTGAAACCAGGACTGGATCACACTGCTGTGCAACGGGAGTCTGATTCCCAGCCCTGTCTGTCTAAAGCTCAGTATTGTATCTGTGCCTGTCTTAGAGGGGTGTAATGAAACTGGAGGGTTTTTTTAGATTGATCTTTCTATCTTTTTTTCTTTCTTGTCGTGTCACGTGAAACAGAACAGGATTGTGGGGCTCTGTGTCTGTCTGTCTGTCTGTAGCTTTAATGAAACTAAACTCTTTTCAGAATGTAGTAAACTAACAGACACCAAGAAGAAGGGATTATATTGTAGCGTCAAACTGAACAGGATTGTGGGTGTCTGCTGTCTGTCTGTCTGTCTGTCTGTCTGTAGCTTTAATGAAACTAAACTCTTTTCAGAATGTAGTAAACTAACAGACACCAAGAAGAAGGGATTATATTGTAGCGTCAAACTGAACAGGATTGTGGGGCTCTGTGTCTGTCTGTCTGTCTGTAGCTTTAATGAAACTAAACTCTTTTCAGAATGTAGTAAACTAACACAGACCCCTAGAAGAAGGGATTATATTGTAGCGTCAAACTGAACAGGATTGTGGGGCTCTGTGTCTGTCTGTCTGCAGCTTTAATGAAACTAAACTCTTTTCAGAATGTAGTAAACTAACGCAGACACCAAGAAGGGATTATATTGTAGCGTCAAACTGAACAGGATTGTGGGGCTCTGTGACTGTCTGTCTGTCTATCTGTAGCTTTAAGAACCAAGGTCTTTCTTCCTTTTTATCTTTCTGTCTCATTCCTTCTCTCTTCTTTCATTCCCTCTGTCTTTCTCTCTTTCTCGCTACACAGCAGTTCCATTGCTGCCAGTAATGTATGCTGTA
The DNA here is from genome assembly GCA_030684275.1 of Acipenser oxyrinchus oxyrinchus. Taxonomy (NCBI): domain Eukaryota; kingdom Metazoa; phylum Chordata; class Actinopteri; order Acipenseriformes; family Acipenseridae; genus Acipenser; species Acipenser oxyrinchus. Next base: position 53,630 of record JAGXEW010000550.1, read on the forward strand.
AACACAGACAGTTAAATTCTCACTGTAATATATCACAGCTTGAGAGAGAGAGAGAGAGAAAGGGACGGAGCCAAGAATCAATATTATCTTTTAGTCTGAGGTGCCTTAGCGGGGTGTTAAAAATGGCAAACATTTCATAAAGAGAAGCCAGCGAACAAGAGGGGGAGGGGGGAGAGAGATGTCTGTCTGCATTGCCATTGAAGATCATTTAGGGTATAGTCAGCACACTGTGGTCCCATTCTACCAGCCTCACCCCCATTGCAGCTGCCCTATACTTGTGCTACCATCGCCCCTCAGTGTAATACAGAACCATTATTGCCATTGCAGTGCCACTGTCTGTCTGCATTGCCATTGAAGATCATGTAGGGTATAGTCAGCACACTGTGGTCCCATTCTACCAGCCTCACCCCATTGCAGCTGCCCTATACTTGTGCTACCATCGCCCCTCAGTGTAATACAGAACCATTATTGCCATTGCCGTAGGAAATGACAGCCACTGTGCAGTATGCTGGTAATGCTGTTCTGTGCTCATGGTTCTGCTGGCTGGGGTTTCTGCAGAGAGATACACTGGGGTGTGTAACACAGAACTCCATGGTTTGCTTTTTTTTCAGAGGGCTGGATCGCATCAATATCAGGGTCTAGTGCTGTATATTAGAAAGACATTTCAGAGGGCTGGATCGCATCAATATCAGGGTCTAGCGCTATGTATTATAAAGACATTTCAGAGGGCTGGATCGCATCAATATCAGGGTCTAGTGCTGTGTATTATAAAGACATTTCAGAGGGCTGGATCGCATCAATATCGGGTCTAGCTGTATATTATAAAGACATTTCAGAGGGCTGTATCGCATCAATATCGGGGTCTAGTGCTGTATATTATAAAGACATTTCAGAGGGCTGGATCGCATCAATATCAGGGTCTAGTGCTATATATTATAAAGACATTTCAGAGGGCTGGATCGCATCGATATCAAGGTCTAGTGCTGTATATTATAAAGACATTTCAGAGGGCTGGATCGCATCAATATCAGGGTCTAGTGCTGTATATTATAAAGACATTTCAGAGGGCTGGATCGCATCAATATCAGGGTCTAGTGCTATATATTATAAAGACCTGCGCAGTATCTATAAACAAGAGGTTTTGCTACAAAGGCGCTCTTGTCTGCCTCAGCTCAGCCCCCTGTAAATGTTTCCACGCTCCTGAATGTTTTGGTCACGTCGCCGCTGTGGCGTAAACACAGGCGGACCGACGCAGTGCAGGGTTAATGAGAGGGAGAACAGAGCCTGGGTGTAAAGACACACACACACACACACACAGACACAGAGACACACAGACACAGGCACAGAGAGATATGCAGACGCACAGATAGA
>JAGXEW010000550.1:57500-72500 GCA_030684275.1 Acipenser oxyrinchus oxyrinchus
TAACAATTGTAAGTCGCCCTGGATAAGGGAGTCTGCTAAGAAATAAATAATAACTGAGTTCAATCCTTTTTTACAAACTCATTTCAAATCCTACACACTATTATCACTCCCTTTAAAGGAGCGCTGACCATCTTTAAAATCCATTCTCTCGCCTCTTATTAGCTTTATTAACATGATCACCGGCCCCTCCCTTTAAAGGAGTGCTGACCATCTTTAAAATCCATTCTCTCACCTCTTATTAGCTTTATTAACATGATCACCGGCCCCTCCCTTTAAAGGAGCGCTGACCATCTTTAAAATCCATTCTCTCACCTCTTATTAGCTTTATTAACATGATCACCGACCCCTCCCTTTAAAGGAGCTCTGACCATCTTTAAAATCCATTCTCTCACCTCTTATTAGCTTTATTAACATGATCACTGGCCCCTCCTGGTTTACCTTTTAGAGTGAAACGAGTGAAGAAACGGCTGTTTGGGGTTTGTGATGATCGATCGCTTGTATTAAAGACTCTGCGGAGAGCAGCGACCCACACAAACCCCAAGCAGCTGTTTCTTAATTCACTCAGAACTGGTGAATCAGCCCCCGATCCACACCAAAGACCTTCGCCTGACTGTCAGCCCCTAATTTCTGCGGAGAGCTCCACTACACCCTCTATCTATAATGAACTCCCTCAGCTTCATAGAGTCCAATGAAAGCTGCTGAATAATGTTCCCTTGTTAACATATTGAATTGCACCCCCTCTATATAGAATGAACTCCCTCAGCTTCATAGAGTCCAATGAAAGCTGCTGAATAATGTTCCCTTGTTAACATATTGAATTGCACACCCTCTATATAGAATGAACTCCCTCAGCTTCATAGAGTCCAATGAAAGCTGCTGAATAATGTTCCCTTGTTAACATATTGAATTGCACACCTCTATATAGAATGAACTCCCTCAGCTTCATAGAGTCCAATGAAAGCTGCTGAATAATGTTCCCTTGTTAACATATTGAATTGCACCCCTCTATATAGAATGAACTCCCTCAGCTTTGTGGTATCATTTTGTAGTTTATCTTTGATTACAACACGATGTTAAATAAAAGATCGAAATGATGTTCATATAGTTGTTTGTTTTTTTTAAATTTTAATTATTATGTCTCAATCCTAAAATTCTAGGGATAGAAAACTTTTTAACCGCAGCTGTAGACAGAGAGACAGGAAGATAAAATGATGGACAGAGTTACTGAGCTCTCTCACAGTGTTCCTTTGTAAAAAAAAAATCTCGCTGGGTTGTTAAATACAACACGTTGGCATCAGATCCCTGGGGTCAAACCCTGACCCTGTGACCTCTGCTGACCTTTTGCACACTTGGAATGCCTCCAGTGCCAACACTCTCCCGTCCGCGCTCCTTTAAAGGGAGGGGCCGGTGATCATGTTAATAAAGCTAATAAGAGGTGAGAGAATGGATTTTAAAGATGGTCAGCTCCTTTAAAGGGAGGGACCGTTGATCATGTTAATAAAGCTAATAAGAGGTGAGAGAATGGATTGTAAAGAAGTCTTGGTTAGCTCTAGTTTGATGAATGAATAATGACTCATGTCTGCAGCTTGTTCAAGTGTGACTCACTGTGTCGTGTTTAGGCTGCGATGAGGGCACTGCTTAAACAGGTGGTGGTTGGGGGGAGATGAAGACACTGCCAAAGCAATGACATGGGAGTAATGGTGTAATAATGTAATGTAATGTATGTGTTTAAATTGTGCCATGGATTGCTTTATTTTCCTTGTTTCGTTCTTTCTTTCTTTGGGCAGCGATGATTTGCAGTGAAAGGAATGTAAGGGCGTGGCCCGTCGGGTGGGCGTGTTTTATACAAGCGAAGGCGGGGCTATGCAAATCAGCGCCCTGCTGTCGGCAGTGGGTGTGGTTTTAGAATGCGGAGGCGGGGCTACAAGGAAAGTCCAGCTTTAATGGTTAAAGCTAAACTTCCTTAAGAAATGTTTTCAAGTATAAAATATTATTAATTCTTATTAATCCTGTTTTGAAGGTTTCAGTGGGTTCTGATTTGTAGAATAACGTATTTTGGTTATTCACTTGTTTTACAGTAATGCAGGATGTGCAAATATTTCTGATATAACAGCACAGTGCATAAACTGCTGCTTCCTGCTGCGGCTGTAGGTCACACTGACTGAGTCAGTTTGACCTACAACACAACAGGAAGTGGTTAAATACCAAACAACAGCCACCACAGTTCATCTCTACTCTCATATTCCAAATTTATAAAATACCAGCAAATAACCAAAGATATTCAACAGAGGAAAAGGGAGGGGCCGGTGATCCTGTTAATAAAGCTAATAAGAGGTGAGAGAATGGATTTTAAAGATGGTCAGCGCTCCTTTAAAGGGAGGGGCCGGTGATCCTGTTAATAAAGCTAATAAGAGGTGAGAGAATGGATTTTAAAGATGGTCAGCTCCTTTAAAGGGAGGGGCGGTGATCATGTTAATAAAGCTAATAAGAGGTGAGAGAATGGATTTTAAAGATGGTCAGTGCTCCTTTAAAGGGAGGGGCCAGTGATCATGTTAATAAAGCTAATAAGAGGTGAGAGAATGAATTTTAAAGATGGTCAGCGTTCCTTTAAAGGGAGGGGCCGGTGATCATGTTAATAAAGCTAATAAGAGGTGAGAGAATGGATTTTAAAGATGGTCAGCGCTCCTTTAAAGGGAGGGGCGGTGATCATGTTAATAAAGCTAATAAGAGGTGAGAGAATGGATAAGCAATCACATTGATTGACTGTTGTATTTGTCCAACATCAGCAGTTGCGTCAGATAACTGTTGGAAAAAGGGAGTGACCTAGTGGGTGTGGCTTGCAGGCACAGGGGGCGTGTCTTGTGGAATGTGGGTGTGTCCGGTGTGTGTGGGAGGGGCTGGCTCTGTATAAAAGCTCTGTGCTTTATCTTCCTCTGTCAATGATCAGCTGTTCTTAGGCTGTCTGTCTATCTGTCTTGTCTGTCCGTTCACCAGTCTGTCTGTCCTTCACGATGTTGGGACACGCTCTACTTAAGACCACTGTGGTCCTCTGGTTGGTTGGACGCTCTTTTCAGGGAGGTGAGTTATTTGTTTGTTTTTTATAATTATTTGTTTTTTATTTATTATTAAATTACATTATTTAATAAAAAAAATTCTTGGAGATGATGTGAATTCTATGTAGAGTGTGCGTTTCCAATGCGACTTGGCAGCTGAGTTCTAGAAATTCAGTTAGAGTTTCATGTAGAAAAAGCACAGAGAGGTCTGGTAAAGCATAGGGAAGCATTGTAAAGCACAGAGAGGTCTGGTAAAGCATAGGGAAGCATCGTAAAGCACAGAGAAGTCTGGTAAAGCATAGAGAAGCATTGTAAAGCACAGAGAGGTCTGGTAAAGCATAGGGAAGCATTGTAAAGCACAGAGAGGTCTGGTAAAGCATAGGGAAGCATTGTAAAGCACAGAGAGGTCTGGTAAAGCATAGGGAAGCATTGTAAAGCACAGAGAGGTCTGGTAAAGCATAGGGAAGCATTGTAAAGCACAGAGAGGTCTGGTAAAGCATAGGGAAGCATTGTAAAGCACAGAGAGGTCTGGTAAAGCATAGGGAAGCATTGTAAAGCACAGAGAGGTCTGGTAAAGTATAGGGAAGCATTGTAAAGCACAGAGAGGTATTAGATTTATTTTTAAAATCTTCTGTAAATATAAATGGGCAGCAGTGTGGAGTAGTGTTTAGGGGCTCTGGACTCTTGACCGGAGGGTCGTGGGTTCAATCCCAGGTGGGGGGGGCACTGCTGCTGTACCCTTGAGCAAGGTACTTTACCTAGATTGCTCCAGTAAAAACCCAACTGTATAAATGGGTAATTGTATGTAAAAATAATGTGATATCTTGTAACAATTGTAAGGCGCCCTGGATAAGAGTCTGCTAAAATAAATTATATATATATATATATATATATATATATATATATATATAAATAATTTATTATATATATAATTTTATATATATATATAATTATATATATATAAAATTAATCTCTGTCAGGACAAAATGTGTTCAACCTGAAGTCACCCCCCTCCTTCACAGACGCACACGGGTGAGGGGGTGTGGGGGTTTAAAAGGTTTTTACGTCGAGATGCGAATTTTCACGCCAAGCTGAGGGGGAAAAAAAAGGCTGACAGACCCTTTTTTCACAAGCTCGCTCTTTTCGTTTGACTGCGCGTTTCATGAGTGTGAGAGTCCAACAGCCGTCATCCCTTTTATTGACCTGAGCAGGCAGTGAAATAAAGGTGTGAAAAGACATACGTTTTTTCATTTTTTATTTATTTTTATTTATTTTATATTTTATTTCTACAGAATTTCATAAAATACATCTGTTCAGTCTCCTCACTAAACTGACAGAAATATTAACAATACTTCAAGGGAAGTAATGTTAAAACTTTACAATGCATTAGTAAGACCTCACCTAGAATATTGTGTTCAGTTCTGGTCACCTCGTTACAAAAGGATATTGCTGCTCTAGAAAGAGCGCAAAGAAGAGCGACCAGAATTATCCCGGGTTTAAAAGGCATGTCGTATCCAGACAGGCTAAAAGAATTGAATCTGTTCAGTCTTGAACAAAGAAGACTACGTGGTGATCTGATTCAAACATTCAAAATCCTAAAAGGTATAGACAATGTCGACCCAGGGGACCTGAAAAAGAAACAAGGACCAGGGGTCACAAATTAGATAAAGGGCATTCAGAACAGAAAATAGGAGGCACTTTTTACACAGAGAATTGTGAGGGTCTGGAACCAACTCCCCAGTAATGTTGTTGAAGCCGACACCCTGGGATCCTTCAAGAAGCTGCTTGATGAGATTCTGGGATCAATAAACTACTAACAACAAAACGAGCAAGATGGGCCGAATGGCCTCCTCTCGTTTGGAAACTTTCTTATGTTCTTATGTTCTTAAGTATCCCCCCTTTCCTTGTCTCATTGTAAACTGACAATTAATACACTTGATTGCCATTGATTGGCACTCGATTGCAAAGGTGAGAGAAGGACAGCTTTTCTTGTTTTGAAAAACAACGAGTGGATTTATTTAACACCTGCCAATAAATAAATACTTCTTAAAGGCAATTAGGAGTATCAGCACACCCTGAATAATAATAATAATAATAATAATAATAATAATAATAATAATAATAATAATAATAATAATAATAATTTGTTCTTTTTTTCCCAGGAGTGAAGCCTCAGGGAAATGGAGCCCTGGGTCGCATGTTCATGCCGTCAGCAATGAAAGGTGAGTTAAAATATGAAACTCAAATCACTCGCTCCTGCTCCTTCCTGTAACTCCGACTTTTTCGAAAGGAGGAAAAAAACTGTTTTTACTTTACAAAACTGAATCCTAAAAAACACCCACATCCAATGGAACCGAAAATAAAAATAAGACAACCTTGCAAGCCTTTGAAATAAAGTTCAGGGTCTTTGCATCTCTGGTTAAGAAATACTAACAGCAACTTCGTAAATTCAACAACTGACCGTTTGACTGGAATTAGTCCAAACGTTTGTCGTTGAATTTACACTGAAGACGCTGAGAAAGACTTCTAGTGGAAACGTTTGCCATTGAATTTACACTGAAGACGCTGAGAGAGACTTCTAGTGGAAACGTTTGCCATTGAATTTACACTGAAGACGCTGAGAGAGACTCCTAGTGGAAACGTTTGCCATTGAATTTACACTGAAGACGCTGAGAAAGACTTCTAGTGGAAACGTTTGCCATTGAATTTACACTGAAGACGCTGAGAATGACTTCTAGTGTCTGTCAGTGTGTGTGTGTGTCTGACAGTGTGTGTGTGTCAATGTGTGTGTGTGTCTGTCAGTGTGTGTGTGTCTGTGTGTGTGTGCGTCAGTGTGTGCGTCAGTGTGTGTGCGTCAGTATGTGTGTGTGTCAGTCAGTGTGTGTGTGTGTGTGTCAGTCAGTCAGTCTGTGTGTGTGTGTGTGTGTGTGTGTGTGTGTGTGTGTGTGTGTGTGTGTGTCCGTCAGTCTGTGTGTGTGTCAGTCTGTGTGTGTGTTTGTGTGTGTGTGTGTGTGTGTGTCAGTCAGTGTGTGTGTGTCGTCAGTGTGTGTGTGTGCAGTGTCTGTGTGTGTGTGTCAGTCTGTGTGTGTGTGTGTCTCAAGATGTCTCATCAGTCTCTCTTCCACAGGTAATGGTGGTGTAGGACAGGGACAGGGAGGGATGAAAGCTGGAGGTAGGACACATTCAAATTCATACAGTACTTTATTTTTAAAATAAAATATCCAGTCCACGCACACACGATGAGTTCCAGGCTCCCCTATAAGCACAGAGATGTACAGAATAAGAGACGGGCTACAGCGAATTACAAGGGTATAGTTCCAACGAGGGGTGCTGCTGGTGAGGACACTGTAAACCACGAGAGCGAACACAATTATAAGCTCAAGTAATTCACTTACACAAAAAAATGTTTATCCTACAAAAAAGACTAAACAAAAAACAAAACAACATTTTTTTTATTTTTCCCAGGAGCCGGCCTACCTCAAGGACTGCAGCCTGGGCCTGGAGTTGGAGCCAAGCCTGCTAAGGCAGGAGGTAACTGGGGGAGGCATTCAAGCAGAACTGGGGGTTCTAATCAAAATTTTGATAATTCTGGATGAACTAACTACCTGCAATACTGTTTTTTTGTTTTAGACAATGCAACATATAGAAAAATAAAGTAAATGGATAAATAGTCTGAACACGATGATGCCAGCGGGACTCAACAGAAAAGAACAAACTAATTTAACTCCAATAAATACATAACGTTGAAATAAATTAATAAACAAAATTCATTCAAAGGTTGTGCATGCTGACGCGCTGGGGAGGCCAAATCAAGATTGATCCTCAGAGCCAGCATTGCATGATATAATAAAAATATAAATTTATATAAACTAATGTTAATTAGAATTAATACAGATTCAAAGATAGAAGTAAAAATGATGTCACACTATATAGAACAGCATTACATCATGCAAGAATTAAATCATGGATTTGAATAGAAAGATAGATAGATAGATAGATAGATAGATAGATAGATAGATAGATAGATAGATAATTCAGTTGTATTATAAGATAAACATTATTATTATTATTATTATTATTATTATTATTATTATTATTATTATTATTATTATTTATATTTTGAACTTTTTTTCAGGTCGTTACCCGGGTTACGGAGGGTTACCTCAGCAAGGTTTGGGTGAGTTTCAAATGTTTGTTTAATTATTGCAATGATCTCTTATTGTACAGCTCTGGCCAAAAGTTTTGCATCCTCACCCTCTATATAGAATGAACTCCCTCAGCTTCATAGAGTCCAATGAAAGCTGCTGAATAATGTTCCCTTGTTAACATATTGAATTCCACCCCCTCTATATAGAATGAACTCCCTCAGCTTCATAGAGTCCAATGAAAGCTGCTGAATAATGTTCCCTTGTTAACATATTGAATTGCACCCCCTCTATATAGAATGAACTCCCTCAGCTTCATAGAGTCCAATGAAAGCTGCTGAATAATGTTCCCTTGTTAACATATTGAATTGCACACCCTCTATATAGAATGAACTCCCTCAGCTTCATAGAGTCCAATGAAAGCTGCTGAATAATGTTCCCTTGTTAACATATTGAATTGCACACCCTCTATATAGAATGAACTCCCTCAGCTTCATTGAGTCCAATGAAAGCTGCTGAATAATGTTCCCTTGTTAACATATTGAATTGCACACCCTCTATATAGAATGAACTCCCTCAGCTTCAGAGTCGAATGAAAGCTGCTGAATAATGTTCCCTTGTTAACATATTGAATTCCACACCCGCTATATAGTGCAGCAGTGTGGAGTAGTGGTTAGGGGCTCTGGACTCTTGACCGGAGGGTCGTGGGTTCAATCCCAGGTGGGGGACACTGCTGCTGTACCCTTGAGCAAGGTACTTTACCTAGATTGCTCCAGTAAAAACCCAACTGTATAAATGGGGAATTGCATGTAAAAATAATGTGATCTCTTGTAACAATTGTGAGTCGCCCTGGATAAGAAATAAATAATAATAAATATAATTATTATTTATTTATTTGTCAGACGTCTTTATCCCAGGCGACTCACACAGGTGTTACAGGGGAATCCAGAGTTACAATGCAAGCTTCATATTTAAACACAGTGGAGTTTACAGTATAGTTTACAGTATAGTTTACAGTATAGTTTACAGTATAGTTTACAGTAGGTTTACAGTAAGCTCTCATTAATTGCAGGTCCCTATGGTGCTGGGGCTGGTGGTAAACCAATGAAAGCAGGTGAGTTGATAATGGAAGCAAAAAAAAAAATGGCTCAAGATTTATGGAACTTCTGGAATTGTTTTTCTAAGCGATTTTCGTCTTTTCTTCAGGGTACGGTGGTGTTCAGCCTGGCTATGGAGCCGGTGAGTGAAGCTTTATTATTAACAACGTGGCCAAAACAGAAACGTCACCCTCTGTATAGAATGAACTCCCTCAGCTTCATAGAGTCCAATGAAAGCTGCTGAATAATGTTCCCTTGTTAACATATTGAATTGCACACCCTCTATATAGAATGAACTCACTCAGCTTCATAGAGTCCAATGAAAGCTGCTGAATAATGTTCCCTTGTTAACATATTGAATTGCACACCCTCTATATAGAATGAACTCACTCAGCTTCATAGAGTCCAATGAAAGCTGCTGAATAATGTTCCCTTGTTAACATATTGAATTGCACACCCTCTATATAGAATGAACTCCCTGAGCTTCATAGAGTCCAATGAAAGCTGCTGAATAATGTTCCCTTGTTAACATATTGAATTGCACCCCCTCTATATAGAATGAACTCCCTCAGCTTCATAGAGTCCAATGAAAGCTGCTGAATAATGTTCCCTTGTTAACATATTGAATTGCACACCCTCTATATAGAATGAACTCCCTGAGCTTCATAGAGTCCAATGAAAGCTGCTGAATAATGTTCCCTTGTTAACATATTGAATTGCACCCCCTCTATATAGAATGAACTCCCTCAGCTTCATAGAGTCCAGTAAAAGCTGCTGAATAATGTTCCCTTGTTAACATATTGAATTCCACCCCCTCTATATAGAATGAACTCCCTCAGCTTCATAGAGTCCAATGAAAGCTGCTGAGTAATGTTCCCTTGTTAACATATTGAATTCCACACCCTCTATATAGAATGAACTCCTTCAGCTTCAGAGTCCAATGAAAGCTGCTGAATAATGTTCCCTTGTTAACATATTGAATTCAATTCTAATTCAATCTCTCGTTTTTACTTTAGCCTGAAGAGGAGACCCTCTGAGGTCTTGCAAGGTTTAATTATCGTTTAGTTACTCCAATGAAAAAGGCGTTGACTTCTCTTTTTGTCTGACATTGCAACACAAATCCTTTAACAGTTTGAGAAGACACAACCCCAAACTCTTTTGTATTTTATTTAAAATCGGAAAAGATTTAAGATTTTTAAACAAAAAAAAGAAATGGAATTTGTATTTGACATCCACTAGGGGCAGAGTGTTGCGTCGGGGTAACAGTGTGGTGACTAGCAACAGTAAAACACACAGAGCTGCAGCAAGATGAGAACCGGTCAGTTTTACATGAAAGCTTAAACCAGGGCTGGGAATCAGACTCCGCTCCACAGAAGTGTGATCCAGTCCTGGTTTCGCTAGGAGTTTAATAATCAGACACACCTGAGCTTGTTAGCTAGACACACTGGGGGCTGATCAAGCTGGTCGTAAAACCTGGACTGGATCACACTGCTCTTGGAACGGGAGTCTGATTCCCATCTCTGTTAATGGTTTTGTGTCTCTCAGGACCTGGTTTGGGAGGGGACTGGGGGTGCCAGGCAGGGAAGCAGAAACCAGGTAAGGAGGGGTACAATTTAAACACCCCTCTCCCATATAGGGGAACAAATATGTTTAATATATAGTCTCTATGTATGGCTTATACATTTTAAAAATATATAGCTTTACAATATATGAAACATAACTCGAAAACATTTCTTTAAATATTGAAAAAATTCTTTCCCTATTATTTCCTTACTTACTTACTGTCCCGCCCCCCTCCCTCTCCCCCTTAACTTTTTGTGATGTTTCATGATCATTATGACGGCTTCTTATCATTGAAATGACTCAAACTGGGGTTTCTTTGAGAGTCTGGAAGCTGAGTTCTGATTGTCAGTCAGAGACGTGTCTTATGTCGGTTCAGCATTTATAAATTATCCCAGCGTTTGCCCCCGCGCTTTATAGATGTTTCATATTGTACAAAAAACCAACAACAAGTGATACAACTACTCCTGCTGAAGACAGTTGCAATCCCCCCCCCCCTTTCCCTGGCTTAAGGACGGGTGCTGCTGTAAAGTGTGGATTTATTTTTCTACAGGATATGGAGGAAATGGGTATCCTTATGCAGGACAACAGCTCGGAGGTTTGTGTGTGTGTATCAGTGTGTGTGTGTGTGTGTGTGAGTGTGTGTGTATCAGTGTGTGTGTGTGTGTGTATCAGTGTGTGTGTGTGTGTGTATCAGTGTGTGTAAGAGTGTGTGTGTGTATCAGTGTGTGTGTGTATCAGTGTGTGTAAGAGTGTGTGTGTGTATCAGTGTGTGTGTGTCAGTGTGTGTGTGTGTGTGTGTATCAGTGTGTGTGTATCAGTGTGTGTGTGTGTGTGTATCAGTGTGTGTAAGAGTGTGTGTGTGTATCAGTGTGTGTGTGTATCAGTGTGTGTAAGAGTGTGTGTGTGTATCAGTGTGTGTGTGTCAGTGTGTGTGTGTGTGTGTGTATCAGTGTGTGTGTGTCAGTGTGTGTGTGTGTGTGTGTATCAGTGTGTGTGTATCAGATCAGTGTGTGTGTGTGTGTATCAGTGTGTGTGTGTGTGTGTGTGTCAGTGTGTGTGTGTGTGTGTGTGTGTATCAGTGTGTGTGTGTGTGTATCAGTGTGTGTAAGAGTGTGTGTGTGTATCAGTGTGTGTATGTATCAGTGAGTGTGTGTATCTGTGTGTGTGTGTGTGATCTGATCATTCTCTTGTGTTGTTCAAGGTCCTGGGGTGATGGCAGGAAATGGTGGAAAGGGACCTAAAGCAGGTACAGCCGTCTGTCTGTCTGTCTGTCTGTCTGTCTGTCTGTCTGTCTGTCTGTCTGTCTGTCTGTCGGTCTGATTTTGTCTTTTTCTTAAAAAATAAACAACTTGAAAGTAACCCTTCTCCCTCCCCTCTCTCTCTTTGCCCCTTCTCCTCCCACCTCTCTCTCTCTCTCTTGCCCCCTCTCCCTCCCCCTCTTTCTCTCTCTCTTTGCCCCTCTCCCTCCCCCCTCTCTCTCTCTCTCTTGCCCCTCTCCCTCCCCTCTCTCTTTGCCCCCTCTCCCTCCCCCCTCTCTCTCTCTTTGCCTCCTCTCCCTCCCCCCTCTCTCTCTCTCTCTTTTGCCCCCTTCTCCCTCTCTCTTCTCCCTCTCCCTCTCTCTCTTCTCCCTCTCCCTCTCTCTCCCTGTCTCCAGGCTACGGTGCTGGAGCGGGAGGCTATCCCAACGGAGGGCTGCAGCCAGGCTATGGTAAGCTATGTTACTGACATGTCTTATATAAGAGAGACCCGAGACACCGCAGATTACCAGAGAGAAGAGGAGAGGGGAGTAAAGCCTCTTAGAACAGCAGCATAGCACAGATTGATGTGTGTGCTAGGGTTGAAACCTCACCTCTTGAATCCCAGCTTGCTTTGTTGTGTTATTACAGTCCTGAGTTTCTAACTTCGCGTCACTTCCCTCTTTCTCCACTTGTAGGCGCCGGAGCAGGACTCCCCACTGGACTGGGAGCCAAGGCTGGAAAACAAGGTAACCTTTGACCTCTCCTGCATCACAGATACTTCCAATATCTCTCAAACAGACACACACAGACACACACTCACACTGAAACACACACATTACACTGATGAAGGCACTAGAGCCCAAACGCTGGTCTGCTTGTCTCAGTTTAGTTTCAATAACACTGATGAAGGCACTAGAGCCCAAACGCTGGTCTGCTTGTCTCTGTTTAGTTTCAGTAACACTGATGAAGGCACTGGAGCCCAAACGCTGGTCTGCTTGACTCAGTTTAGTTTCAGTAACACTGATGAAGGCACTGGAGCCCAAACGCTGGTCTGCTTGACTCAGTTTAGTTTCAATAATGCTGATGAAGGCACTAGAGCCCAAACACACACACACACACACACACACACACACACATTACACTGATGAAGGCATTTGTACAGTTTTTCCTGTAGATATTTTTACAATTGGAGTGACTCTGAATTCAATCTGGTTTAGGCGTGTCCACACTTTGAGTCTAATCCAGAGTGAATCTGGAGTGAGTGTGGAATGTGGAAATTTTAAATATACTATTTTTTCCTTCTCCAGTCAGATATGGGAATGGTGGGGAGCGTATCCCGGGCTGGATTGGGAAATGGCTACAGAGCTCCTTATGGGAATGGTGAGTGAACAGTTAGGGTTGGAAAAGTGAAAATTATCAGTACACCATTGATTGATTGTGTTGATCATTTATTGTACTCGAAAAAATCATAAAACGTATACATTTTTTTTTCTTTTTAGACATTTTCCAAACTGTTTTAGTGAACTCTACAGCTCTGGCCAAAGTTATGCATCCTCGCCCTATAGAATGAACTCGTTTAGCTTCATAAAGTAACACTGGTAATAATATTCATTATCTATCCTCTCAGGTCAAGCTGGGATTCCTCAAGCTGGCAAAGTCAAACCTGCAGGTCTGTCTGTGTCTCTGTCAGTCTGTCTGTCTGTGTGTGTGTCTGTCCGTCTGTCTGTCTGTGTGTAGGATTGTGGTAATCAGATCTGGAGTATATGTATCTGAAATGAATGTGGATTAAATGTGGAGTGTGTCCAGACTGAATGTAGAGTCAATCTGGATCTATAGCTCTCTGGTTTCATGCTGTAGATTGTGGAGTGAGACTGAACTGAAAGTGGATTGAGACTGGATTAGAAGTGGATTGAATGCGGATTGAGACTGGATTGAGAGTGGATTGAGATTGTATTGAGAGTGGATGGAGATTGTATTGAGACTGTATTGAGAGTGGATGGAGCTTGTATTGAGAGTGGATGGAGATTGTATTGAGAGTGGATGGAGAGTGTATTGAGATTGGATTGAGAGTGGATGGAGATTGTATTGAGATTGTATTGAGATTGTATTGAGAGTGGATGGAGATTGTACTGAGAGTGGATGGAGATTGTATTGAGAGTGGATGGAGAGTGTATTGAGATTGGATTGAGAGTGGATGGAAATTGTATTGAGATTGTATTGAGAGTGTATGGAGATTGTATTGAGATTGTATTGAGAGTGGATGGAGATTGTATTGAGAGTGGATGGAGAGTGGATGGAAATTGTATTGAGAGTGGATGGAGATTGTATTGAGAGTGGATGGAGATTGTATTGAGAATGTATTGAGAGTGGATGGAGACTGTATTGAGAGTGGATGGAGATTGTATTGAGAGTGTATTGAGATTGTATTGAGACTGTATTGAGATTGTATTGAGAGTGGTTTGAGAGTGGCTTGTTTAACTCCTCTCTGTGTTTCAGGCTATGGCAATGGAGGTGGTGCTTACCCAGGCGCTGGACTGGGAAATGGATACGGAAACGGTGAGAGAGAGAGAATCTTATTATTATTATATATTTCTTAGCAGACGCCCTTATCCAGGGCAACTTGCAATTGTTACAAGATATCACATTATTTTTACATACAATTACCCATTTATACAGTTGGGTTTTACTGGAGCAATCTAGGTAAAGTACCTTGCTCAAGGGTACAGCAGCAGTGTCCCCTTCCTGGGATTGAACCCACGACCCTCCGGTCAAGAGTCCAGAGCCCTAACCACTACTCCACACTGCTGCCTGATCAGTAACAGTAACACTAGTAATAATATTTACTGTCTATCCTCTCAGGTCAAGCTGGGATTCCTCAAGCTGGCAAAGCCAAACCTGCAGGTCTGTCTGTCTGTCTGTCTATCTGTCTGTGCCTGTCTGTCTGTCTGTCTCTGTGTGTCTCTGTCTCTCTGTCTGTAGGATTGTGTTAATCAAATCTGGACTGCATGCATGTGAAATGAATGTGGATTAAGTGTGGAGTAAGTCCAGACTGTCCAGGTCAATCTGGATTCAGTCTGGATCTGTAGCTCTCTGGTTTCATGCTGTATATTGTGGATTGAGACTGGATTGAGACTGGAGTGAGACTGGAGTGAGACTGGATTGAGACTGGATTGAGACTGGATTGAGACTGGTTTGAGACTGGATTGAGACTGGTTGGAGACCGGATTGAGACTGGTTTGAGACTGTATTGAGAGTGGATGGAGACTGTATTGAGAGTGGATGGAGACTGTATTGAGAGTGGATGGAGACTGTATTGAGAGTGGATGGGGACTGTATTGAGAGTGGATGGAGACTGTATTGAGAGTGGAGTGAGATTGTATTGAGAGTGGATGGAGACTGTATTGAGAGTGGATGGAGACTGTATTGAGAGTGGATGGAGATTGTATTGCGAGTGGATGGAGACTGTATTGAGAGTGGATGGAGACTGTATTGAGAGTGGATGGAGATTGTATTGAGAGTGGATGGAGACTGTATTGAGAGTGTATTGAGATTGTATTGAGAGTGGATGGAGATTGTATTGAGATTGTATTGAGAGTGTATTGAGAGTGGATGGAGATTGTATTGAGAGTGGATGGAGAGTGGATGGAAATTGTATTGAGAGTGGATGGAGATTGTATTGAGAGTGTATTGAGAGTGTATTGAGAGTGTATTGAGATTGTATTGAGATTGTATTGAGACTGTACTGAGAGTGTATTGAGAGTGTATTGAGAGTGTATTGAGATTGTATTGAGATTGTATTGAGAGTGTATTGAGAGTGGATGGAAATTGTATTGAGAGTGGATGGAGATTGTATTGAGAGTGTATTGAGATTGTATTGAGACTGTATTGAGACTGTATTGAGAGT
>JAGXEW010000550.1:77500-80000 GCA_030684275.1 Acipenser oxyrinchus oxyrinchus
GAGAGGGAGGAGAGGAGGAGGAGAGAGGGGAGGAGAGAACAGGAGGAGGAGAGAGAGGGAGGAGAGAGAGAGGAGAGGAGGGAGAGAGAGGAGAGGAGAGGGAGGAGAGAGGAGAGGAGAGGAGGAGGAGGAGGAGAGGAGAGGAGGGGAGAGAGGGAGAGAGGGAGAGGAGAGGAGGAGGAGAGGAGGAGGGAGGGAGGGAGGAGAGAGAGGAGGAGGGAGAGAGAGAGGGAGGGAGAGGAGGAGGAGGGAGAGAGAGAGGGAGGAGGAGGAGAGGAGGGGAGAGAGGAGGAGGGAGGAGAGGGGAGAGAGAGGAGAGGAGAGAGAGAGAGGGAGGAGAGAGGAGGGAGGAGAGAGGAGGGAGGAGGGAGAGAGGAGGGAGAGGGAGGAGAGGAGGAGAGAGAGGAGGAGGGAGGAGAGAGGAGGAGAGGAGAGAGGGAGAGGAGGGAGAGAGGGAAGGGGAGGGAGAGAGGGAGGAGGGAGGGGAGGAGGAGGAGGAGAGGAGGGAGAGAGGGAGGAGAGAGGAAGGGGGGGAGAGGAGGGAGGAGAGGAGGGGAGAGGAGAAGAATGGGTTGAAGGGTGTATTGTGACTTGCATTCATATCAATGGAGCTTGACGGAAAATATATTCACTGTAATATGATGACTGAACAAAACTTGTGTCTCTCCCTCTCGCCTTTCCTCTCTCTATCTCTCCCTCTCTCCTTTCCTCTCTCCATCTCTCCCTCTCTCCCTCAGGCAATGGAGGCATGGGCTACATGAATGGTGGCGCACAACCAGCAGGCAAGAATGATAAAAAGAAAGAGAGAGAGCAGGATGAATAGATAGATAGAGAGATATGAGAATTACTTTGAGATCACTAGACTAGACTGGATTATAATTACATTGTAACTGCAGTTTGAGATCACTAGACTAGACTGGATTATAATTACATTGCAACTGCAGTTTGACTAAAAACATTACATCATAAGTATGAAATAGGAGGCTGTGTGGTCCAGTGGTTAAAGAAAGGGCTTGTAACCAGGAGGTCCCGGTTCAAATCCCCACCTCAGCCACTGACTCATTGTGTGGCCCTGAGCAAGTCACTTAACCTCCTTGTGCTCAGTCTTTCGGGTGAGGCGTGGTTGTAAGTGACTCTGCAGCTGATGCATAGTTCACACACCTAGTCTCTGTAAGTCGCCTTGGATAAAGGCGTCTGCTAAATAAACTAATAATAATAATGAAATAACATTTTGGAATATTACATATACATAAACAAATATCATTAGTTACTGATATTCATTTTTGTTTTGTTTTGTTTTATTTGTCTGACCACATCCTGAATCATGACCCCCACCAAACCCCTAAATTCTTGCTTAGTGCTTCTTTAATGCTTCACCCTCACCTCCTCCCCCCTCCCGTCTTATCAGGTCCCGAAACCAGTGACCCATCCCTCCCAGCAGACCTCGGCAGCGACAGCACCAGTATTCCCAGTCCAGACTCCCATTCCCAATCCCAGTTGCAGCTCCAGGCGGAGTTAGAGGCGCAGGCAAAATGCATGAGTATAACCACCGCAGCTGAATGCGCAGTCGAATGCACAGCTGAATGCAATACAACCCACAATACAAGGGTCAAACCAAGGGACAGAAAAACCATGCAAAAAGGTATGAGAGACAGAGGGGAGAGAGGGAGAGAGAGGAGGAGAGGAGGGAGGAGAGGTGGGAGAGGAGGAGAGAGAGAGGGAAGGGGAGAGGAGAGGGTTGAGAGGGTGTGAGATAAGGAGGAGAGAGAGGAGGTGGGAGAGAGGAGGAGAGAGGAGAAAGGGGAGAGGAGAGGGTTGAGAGGGTGTGAGATGGGGAGAGGAGAGGTGGGAGAGAGGAGAGAGAGAGGGAGGGGAGAGGAGAGGGTTGAGAGGGTGTGAGATGAGGAGAGAGAGTGGAAAGAGGAGAGAGAGAGAGAGGGAGAGAGGGAGAGAGAGGTTGAGAGAGGGTGTGAGATGGGGAGAGGAGAGATGGGAGAGAGGAGTGATGGAGGAGGAGAAAGAGATCACGAGAGGAGGACAGGTGATGGAGAGAGGAGAAGAGAAATTGCACACAGCAGTTAATATAACTCTGGTATTTCGAAAGGAAGGGCTTTTAGAGACAGAAATATTGAGGCCCTTGCTAAGCTTGCCAAACTGCTCCCAGCCAGCTAACCCTGCACACGTTCCATTCACTGATGTGGAATTCAAAGACAGGCTGAACAAGATTTTATCAAACTTTTCCTCAACTTTCTCAAAATTCAACGGCAAGCGTCTCCACTGGAAGTCTTTCTCAGCGTCTTGATTGTAAAACTCAACGACTAACACTGAAGACACTGAGAAAGACTTCTAGTCTAAATGTTTGTCGTTGAATTCTTGAAGTTTCTTTTTGTATGTCTCAGTTTAGCATGGCTGATTGTGTAATAGTTATGGATGAGTAATTTGAATTCCTCCACAGACAATGCAGAAAGGGGTTTGGGAGACCGGTGTCTGTTATAACGAA